>OX637461.1:25727628-25983030 GCA_951799995.1 Trifolium subterraneum
AATTGATGATGATAATGCATGAGAGGATAAGGTTGAAGTCTGTTATTACTTGAGCTTGATGTTGTTCCGTATTGGAAAGACGACGAGTTTAGTGCGAGCATTTCTTCGCGTTTTCTTGAAGTTTCTAGAGCTTGTGCTTCTTTTAGTCTTTTTGCAGCTCCTCCTCCAATTGGAAGTGTGTTGCTTTCTAGAATAGCTTTCACATCATAACGAGTCATGTCGAAGTTTGTGACTGCGTTGAGTCCTCGGAATTTTATTGCTGCTATGTCGTACGCTTCTGCAGCCTCTTCTTCAGTGCCTGTCATAAAATTAAGATTTTTTATACCGTCGATTATTTATTACAAACGTCACACATATGATTAGTTGTAATATGTTGATATAAAACATTTTATATCGTCATTATATGAAATTTAAACTTTAAGTTAATAATGATAAACAAATAAATGTTAATTATTTTGGCTTACTGAAAGTTCCCAAGTAAAGATCTTTGTTTCCTGCAACCCTGCCAATCCTGGCTTGCCATCTTCCATGTTGGTGATGCCTAAGATAAATAAGAGAATATTAATATTATTATTAATTAAATGAACTTATGGAATTAGAGGGAAATTTTAAGAAACATTGTTGTCACATAATACCTTGTAACTCCACGGTACTTTGATGCACCCCTAGAGAAACCACTGCTATTCCTGTAATGTAATTGAAATTTAAAATGAGCTATAATACCATATGTTCACATCCTAGCTAGGTAACTTATATTTGTACATGAAAAATTAATACTTCAATTTTAAAATTGATTCTTATATACTTACTCTGATCTAAAATATAATAAAAAGTTAGGTCAATAAAGGTTGATGTATCTAGTTCAAATTTTAGGCTCAATATATTAATTTTTGTTGACTAAACTTTTTTATATTTAACACCAGAGATAGCGTGCCAAAGTTTTAAACTACGGTTCCACAATTATATAGTTGCTATGTATTAAGGTTTTATAGATCTCTGCAACATTATTGCAACCACAGATATGAACAAATATCTTTAGTTCACACTTCACAGTTGGTCACAAAGTATTAGTGGCGCGCATTTACCTTAATATCAAAGTTTACATGATAACCATCATAACCACAATTTAAAACCATGCTATATATTATATAGTCACCTTCTAATAGAGGCTACAAATTCTTGTCTTGTCATGTGCTTCATTTCATCTATTTCCTTCTCATAGTTGCTAACCTACAAAATGAAATATAATCAACAAGTCAATCATTTGAACTATATTAATGAGTGTCATTAATTATACGTATATCAGTTGAGAAAGTAATTAAACATAGTCTTACTGGAAAGTTAGTAGTGGTAGATGTACCCCAATACTTAAGTGCAGCTAAATCATAGGACTTAGCAGCTTTCTCTTCTTTATCATATCCACCTGCCATCATTAAATTAAATAAAATCATAAAATTTTACACTTCATTTCACATCAAAAGGTAAAGAAAATGATATGAACAAAAATCACAATTAGAGAGACACTTACCCAAATAGACTGAAGAAAAGTTGATAAGAAACAAAAGCAACACAAGACAACAGAAATGTGTTAATAATATAATTTAATTAGCTAAAAACAATCAAATTAACTTTAAAATAGTAAACTCTTGTCTAACATATAATAAAAAACAAAACCCTAAGAGTTACTCCTTCCAGAATGAAGTATAGTAAAAAGGTACACTGTTTTAGTCTAAATTTAGACCAAATACATATACTTTTTTTCTCGTATTTTAATCTGAAGGAGTATTAATTCGAAGTCTACCTTGGCGGCCTTTTCTTGACTGGCCTTCCCTTCTACAGCTGTTATCCCAAAGGTGAGCTTCATACCTTCCAGTCCATCTATGTCTATACATATACATATAATTTTTAACAAATAAATCATAATGAAAATAATAAACAATGCAAAAAAAAATAAAAAATTATGAGTAGCTATCATACTTTGTCACACCACGATATATTGAAGTTCTTTGTCCAAATGTTTCTGAAGTTCTTTTAGGAGCAGTTACTTCAAGAGTGTTTGCACTAGTATCACCACTAGTTTCACATGTTGAATCTTTACCACTTCCCATGGATAATGTCAATGATTGTAAATTACTATTACTACCCTTTTCTTGATACTCATTGGTGCATGTTGTTACCAGTTGGTTTTGCATTGGCATGAAATTATTGTTGTTATTTGTAAATAAATAACTATCTGAATCATTTGATTGAATTTCATTTGGTGCAGCAAGATCTGAGTGATTCTCAGACTTGCACACACCTAGAAAATCTGCAACTTTTGGTACTTCATTGCTGCTATGTGTGTTCATCAGATTCCAATCTGTTAAATTCAAATACCACACACACATAAGTTTATGAAAGAAAAAACACAAACTAATGAACTCTTTTTCTTTTTTTTTTATCTTAACCCTACGGTGTTTAGCGAAAAAAAGTTCTGGTAATCTAATGTTCAGAATGAAAGTAAGCAAAGTCCAAGTCCAGACAAAAATAATTCCGACCAATCCTCGTGAGCTTAACTCAATCAATAGAGATATTGCACTATATGTGCAGGAGTCCGGGTTTGAACCCGGGACACTCCATTTATTCACCTTTAAGATGAATTTTCTAGCCACTAGACTACTTGACAAAAATAAAATAAAATAATTTCAACCAGTATTCAAGAAAAAGTGTGAGAAAAGATATTATACCATGGTTTTGAAAAGGGTTTTCAATGTTTTCATTGACTAAACCAAGAGGAAAGTGATGATATTGAGTTGCTTGAAGATCATTAGAAGGTAAGGAAGGATGAGAAGGAGAAAGAGGGAAAGAAAGCCAATTGTTGTTCATTGAATCTTTCTTTAAATTTTCAACTTTCTTCACTTTTTCAAATCAAAAACTATACCTGCATATACAACATATGAAATGAGTATAGAGATATAAAAAGAGTATAAGAAAAAAACACACAAAGAAATAATAAAAAAGGTTTACCAAGGGTTAGCAATGGTTTGAATGAAGTTTGAAGAATGTAAATAGTGAAGAGAGACAAAGGAAAGAAGCTACTATAAGTATTTTAGTACTCTGACACATTCAAACCATTTTCAAAACTAGGAAAAAACTAAATAAATATCCAATGTTATATTATATAGAATGTTATTAAATAAAATATCTAGTACTGCTATATATGAATAGAATATTATTATGGACACGAGTGTGTTACTAAATTATTATTGACTGAAATTCAAATCCTTCTTTTGTCTTTGGACAGACACAATGGCCAAAATGAAAATACTAAAAAATCATCTCATGCTAATTAATTAGGTCTTCTCTTTCTACAACTTGGTTTATTTATTGGAACTCTCTATACCTCGTTTTGTGAAAAATGTGACACCTGAAAGCCCGGCATTCCCACACACTACAATCTACGACTCTACGTAAAGTTACCATACCTTCTACATCTTCTTCATCTCTCTAGTTAATGTTAAATAATCAATGAAAAAACAACATAGCAAACATAAAATGTTTTGCTAAGTTATAGATAAAAATACTCTTTTTCGCCGGTCTTTAATATATGAAAAAAATGACTTTTTAAATACAAAAAAAGATTGATGTATTTAGACTATATAATAGACTAAATATACTAATATTATAATATATTTAAAAAGTGAATTCTTTTATATTTAGGACTAGATGTAGTATTCAATGTAATATCTCTCTGATTTAATAAACTTACCTTTTGAGTTTTGAGTTGGAGTGTTCTCATTTTTTTAATGACGAATATTCCCTCTAATACTTTTTATAAGAAACAAAAGTGGAAAGTAATTAGATAATTTTTATAAGAATCTTTGACCAATATTTAAATATATTAGATGTTTAATTTCATTATGCTATTATTTATTATGAGAGAATCTTAAAAAGTAAGTAAGTTTGTGGAATTAAGAGTGATTAAATAGGAGTATTCACGAAATACATTTAAATTTATATGAGTATTAAATGAAGATAACCATCTATAAAACTTTTACACCTAACAAACTAATTTTTAGGGTTAGACTCTTTTTAGTAGCTTAGTTTATAATATGCTAATATGTAAGGTGGGGTAAAATCAAATTTATCTAAAGGACTTTTGGACTTGTCAAACTATGAGTATGTCATTAGTGTGATGCTAAAGGAAATAAAAGTAAGGCCCGTTTAACCCTGTTTATTTTCTACTTTTCTATTTCTCCTTAAACGAAGTAGATAAGTAAAAAATTATGTTTGACCCTATTTCTCCTTGCTTTCTACTTCTTTACTTTATTTCTCTATTTCATTTACGTAGAAATAGGATCAAAAGTAATTTTTTACTTCTCTACTTTGTTTAAAATGAAGTAGAAAAGTAGAAAATAAGACGTGTCAAACAGGATCTAAGTGCAATTAGATTGTCTGCAATAAGCATTTCAGAACTGTCTAATCATAATCAGACAATTTAGATTTTAAGATAGGTTCCGAGATAACATTTGGACCATTCGATTCTAAGACAACAATGACCTTGTATACTACTAATGAACTCTCTTAATTATTTTTATGTATGAACTTAGCATTGTTTTTATTATTTATTTGAAACGGCAAATATTATTAGAATGGCTCACTCCCGAAATAAAGCATAAAATGAATGGTAAATATACGCATCGTGCAACAATCACTTGCACTAGACCCTGATTGTCTACACACACATTTAAGTAGGCCTATGTTAAAAATTACAACAACAAAAAAAAACTAAAATAAAGAATTGAAATGGAAATGAATTATGAGGAAGATCTCCAATTTGGTATATAAATTTAACAAACACAAGACACAATATATTGATCCTCGAGTCATGCATGTGTTAACGATGCATGAATACCGTCAAGAACTATTATATGTGAAAAATCCGACATATTAAAAATTAAAAGGACTGGAAGAATGAGTGTGAATCACTTCTGTTTCAATATGAGAGAAGACTATATCTATTATAAATATCATACCAACGTGACTCAATCGAACAGTAATTAAGAAATACTATTAAAAAAATTATAGGGTTAAGTTTGTTGACCATCTACTTGGTTTCCTCACCATCAAAGACTCAAAAGGCCACACTACCTACCTTTAAATTGTTCTTAATTAGATTAAATTCTAAGGAGTATTTGTTTAAACAAAATTCAAAGATTTTAGTGGAAAAACTCACAAACACAAGTGCAAATAAAAGGGTTATAGCCGGTTCGAACTCGCTTCTCATTTCCTGAACTACACTTACTAGATTGTTTCATACTATTAAGGATCGTGTTAAAGCTCTACCTATATTTTAAGAAAATAATCAAAACTTTGATGATAAAGTGAAATTCATCAAGTAATACTCTTAATGATAATAATTAATAAATTGATAAATAACACTGATAAGATTCATGCATTGCATAGATCGAAGATCTAATAATAATAAAAATTGACAAATAATATTTAGTATAAATTATAACCATAATATGTCCACAATGACTCACACTTACTATTTTTGACTAAATGATCTTCCTTTATCGAAACTAAATTAATGATGATGATATAACATGGGAGCATTGGTGAATAAGAATTTATAAAATATTTACTAACATGTAAGGATAGGGAACAAATTAGGTTAATAGGTAGGCAAACTTGGATCTCGTAACACCAGGCGCACGCACACACCTGTGTCAACAACACAACTTGTTGGTAACCGACTCATGTATGTAGTAGTAGTAACATGGATAAACATTTAAACTAAAATTTCTATTTTAAAATCATTCTCATAAGTTTTAGGGGTTGAGGTTTCAAATTTTGATTTTTGACTTCTCCACTTCTCCACATTTTATCTGCATCATCAATGGACTATAAAAAAACTACCACTCAAACATATACATGGGCAGTCAAATTTTAATCTATGCATATTACATATAATGTCTATACAAATTGAACTATGTTACAGGGAAAACATTTTTTTAAGATAGTCTTTTAAGTGTAGTTTAAAAACTAGCAAGCACGTGAATGACTCGATAAAAATCTAGAAACCTAAGATTAAATTAACAAGATGAATAATTAGAAGAATCTAAACTAAAACAATATGCTACAATTTTATAGTAACATATTATTACCAACATAAATAAACTACTATTTCAAACACGTACCTGCCAAAAAATGCTGATAATGCACAAAATGTTCTAGTCAATTAAATTCCACTCTTCACTGTCTTGAATTTCACCTTTAATATGAAGTTAAAACAACATGAACAAAACAATGAAACATGAAGAGTAGTAGTAGAAAAAAAAAAATCAAAATGAAAACAAGGAGTAAAGTGAATGAAGAATCTATTTTGTGTGAAAGTGGTTACTTAGTGTTTTTTTTGGAAAATGTGAAAATTTGATGAAGAGAAGAATATTTAAATAATGTGTGGCGAATGGAAGAAGAGGGATTTATAGCACCGGCCATATACAGTCAACAAAATTAAATCTGATTGTCACGCCGTTTCAGGTTACGCGGCCAAATACAGTGTCAGGGGAATGTGACTGACACGTGTCAGTTTCTATTGGTTCTTTTTGTCTTCTGCATTATTTCATTTTCAAACTTTGCATCCAAACGGACCAATTGTCATGTTTGCATGCCTCTGCTAAATATATACACCAATGGCTAAATACCTTTGACCACTCTCTCACTACATTATCTTCATTTTTACTACTTCTTCCGTTCCAAATTATATGTCACTTTGACATTTTTACACATATTAATAAATGTAATTATTGTTGTATGGAAAAGAGAGATTATGAGTTGATTTACAAAATTGTCCTTCATTAATTGTATGGGAAAGATAAATTGAAGAATTGAAAGAAGAGAAAGTAATAAATAATTAAGGGTATAATAGGAAAAATAGCATTAAATGCTTCATTGGTATTGCAAAACGACATATAATTTGGAACAAATTTTTTCTTCAAAGTGACATATAATTTGGAACGGAGGGAGTACATTGAACATTTTGTTTTCAGATAATTTTATTATATTTGATTCTTTCACTAGCAATTTGATGATAGTAAACCACTATGTTTGGTGTTAGATTCGATCTTCACTGTCAATATTTATAAAAAAAAATAAAATCCAATGATACTACTACTACCTAGCTCCATTCTGATATATGATATGTTTTTACAAAATTTTGTAATTTCATTTTATAAAATATTTTTAAAGTTTAAAGTATACTCTCTCCGGTCTCATATATAAGCAAAAAAAAAATGGAAGTCTCAAATATAAGAAAAAACTACTATAACCATTACATATATTATCAATATTCCAATTTTACCCTTAGTTTCACTTTTACTCATAATAAATAATACTAATTTAATTTAAAACAAAAAGTAAGGGTGAAATTATAAATGACATACTTTATTTAATCATTTGCTCCACTTTCTTAAAGGGTGTGCATTTTTTTTTTCTTTCTTATATTCAAGACTACTGGGAGTATATCACAAAAATATTCCTAAATAAATGAACAAAAACAAACGGCATTTCTCTACTACAGTAAGAATGGTCGTTTTAGAAACAAAATGTATATTATTATTAGAGTTTAATTGTTGTGCACCGTCAGTGTAAATGTTTTTTACATATGCATCCAATGATGTGTTGCCACATCATTTAATGAATGTAATATATCATTTGTTTTTAAACACAATATATATGATGTGTTGGTATATTATTGGATGTATGTGTAAAAAAATATTCCACCGACAATGCACAACAATTAAATTCTTATTATTAACAAATTTAATAAAAATAATTTTTCAATTCTCATCCTTTTATAAAAGAGGTCTTATACCCACAATTGCAATTGGAAAGGGACTAAAACCACTTGATATATCAGAACTAAACTCGAATCAGATTAAGCGGTATAGTGGGCCGAATACTTATGCTGGAAAAAAAAAAAAAGTTTTATATATTGGAACGAAGAGATTATTTTTTTATATAGTGATCAGAAGGCGTACACATAGGGTTGGAAATGAGTCGAGTCGACTCGAACTCGCTTAAGCTCGACTCGACTCATTTATTTAACGAGCATAATTTTCAACTCAAGTTCGACTCATTTGGTTCATGAATCAAGTTCAACGAGTTAATTATCGAATCGAATCGAGTTTCGAACTATTTTCGAGTTGGTTCGGTTCATTGTAAGCTCTAGTATAAATTTACTATCATATATGAAATAGTGGTTTGATACTTAGATCAACCACGCTATAACCAATGTTTTCATTTTATATGATAAAGTTGTAGTGTTATATTGTGTTTCATTCGAATAATATTGGAATGTGGACTTGAATTGTCCACATATATTAACACATATGATACTCACTAATCACTATGAAACTAACAAATACATTGTATATATCACTACGTTTTATAAGAGCTTTTTATTGGTCCCATGTACAAAAAAAGCTTAGTATTATATATATCGAGTTGCTCATGAACCAAACGAGCCGAACTATATATAGCTCAAGTTCAGCTCATATAATTAACGAACTTAATTTTTAACTCAAGTTCGGCTTATTTGGTTTACAAACTAAGTTCAACGAATCAATTGTGGAATCGAGTCTCGAACTTTGTTCGAATTGGTTCAGTTCATTTCCACCCCTACGTACACATGACAAAGTATGGCACTAATTTCTTGTTCTTAAATTAAGGTTTCATCAATTTCAACTTTCAAATAATCTTATTATACGAAAAAAATTTATATAGACATTATCAAATAGGGGAATTTCATCAAAGTTTATTGTGATAGTATCTAATTTATTTTTAAAAAAAAATTGATTACACAAATTTGAAGATAATTTTATTATTTTTGTTTTGTTTGATAAAGAGTTGAGAGTGACAATTGAAAACATCGTGGTTGTGGGGAGGATTGCTTCTTTATCCATTAAGTTTAGAGGGGTTAGGTTTTGATTCGGCACGAGAGACCATCTCATATGCATTTGTGGCTTCTAGGGTCTATTCTTGGGTTTTGCAAGATCATATATTAAGAGATAGCAGAGTATATGGTATGGAATTGAATTTTAACAATACTTTTGACGGTCTTTGAGATACGTTTTCAACTTTTGACTTTAGCAATTTTGCTAGTAAGGGTCGTCCCCCCTAAAGTCCAACATGTTTTGGCGACTGTTCTTTTTGGTAAAATTGTTCAGGACATGGAAGTTGATTTTGAAATGATGACAAGACAAAAAGCAGTTTTTGGGTGTTTGAAAGCGGCGCATGCTCAAGACCTTCTTTTTGGTATCGTCATTGATGGATTAGGCCAACACATGTCCCCGGTTGAGTATCGTACCATTCTTAGGTACCGCCTCATGATTCCGTTATTTGCTATGGATGAGGTTTTCCTTTTTGCCGTAAAGTGTGTCTTGACACTTTTAGGGGGCATGCAACTCATTGTAGGGAACTTTATCGGCTTCAAATACATGAATGACCTGATCAGAGATGTGTTTTTTGATATTTTAGGCAGGCGGAAATTTCTGTGAATAAAGAGGCACCATTGAACTTCTTGATTGATCCACAAGAAGCGAGATCGACACTTCGTCCAACGGATGTTTTGATGTTTGGATGGGTAGGTGAGAAACACGATTGTGTAGATTTGAATGAAGTTTCTCCACGTGTGGGATTGGGTGTCGAGGATTTATTGTGGGACGGACAACCCTCAAAGCTGCTTCAAGCATAATGGCTTTCTAGCATCAGAGGTTGTAAACCTTTTGAAAAATGTTCAAAAGGTCATGCATAGTAATGTTGTGTCGCCTAGGTCTATGAAAATCGTTTTTCAAGATTGAATTTTGCTATACAAAAAGGTTTAGCGGCGCAAGTTATTGTCTGTCTACCTTTTATTCATATGTAATTATTTTATATATATATAAAAATACAATTGGGTCAAGAATAGCTAGCTAACACAACATTCATTGCGAATGCAATATGAAGAGACATACCACCGGTGAAGAATGGTGAATAATTTATCCAACAACTAACGAGAATTAGTCACATAAGTCTTATGTCCATACAATTTTGGCTAAGATTGTTGAATAAAGTATCCACAATTCTTAATCTAGAAAAGAAAAAAAAAACTGTAATATTCAGACCAATTGGAATGAAAGATTTGCAGTAGTGAAAGCATCCAACTTTGTCTCCTCTGTTTCTCAATTCCCAGCAAAACATGCATACTAAATTAAGAATGCTTGCTTTTTATACATAGGGAATTTATTAATGTCTCATAATTTATCATTCTCAGTAACTCACTTCCACTTACAAACAAACCTACCAACCTCTAGCTATATAGCTAAGGGATAGGGTTCAGAGAGATCATGCTGATCGATCAAACAGCAGAAGCAGAGGAGTTCACAATCACACCAAACAGAACACATGAACTTTTTCAAGTGTTTCATTTCGAGGCGACACGAGCACTTTCCCGGTATTTCCTCCCATCTCTTTGAAATTCTCAATTATATTTTCTCTCTGGATCCTCGTGAGTTAGTGAGTGACCACCGTTGTCCTCTTCAATTCTTGATGCAATCACCCACCCACCCACATGCCTTCCTTCAAATCATCCATTTTTTAATGTTCAATATGTGTTCAATCTTTAAATAAAAATAATTCTTTCAATCAAAATATCAATTCTTGCATTATTAAGTTAAACAGTGTCCGTGACACTCTTTAAACATTCTATTTAAGGAAATAATTTATTCAAAAACTAAAACATTTCAATTTCCAATTCGGTGACTTCACACATTTCCATACAAAATTCACAAAATTTTACTAATTAAGGTGTTTAAAGAGTGCACCGGGACACTGTTTAGCATTTTCCATTATTAAATACAAACAAACGTTTTCCGTAAACTTAATTCAATTGGAATGAATTGTATTTTATATGTGCAGGAGCCAGGTTAGGAAGCTTTATTTATTCATCTTAAGTTGAAATATATTCACTTGGTTACTTAACTATAAAAATTCCAAAAAAGACTCGCCTCTTGACCACGGTCAACACAGAAGGAGTCCAAGAAATAAGAACTCCCTGTAACAAACGACAACAAAGAGAATGACGAGGATACCAAACTGGTCGGCACCTCTGTAGTGGAGGCAAACATGACCTTGATATTTTTAAATCTCAACAAATTTTAAAAAACATAGAGAGAATAAAAAATCTTAACTATCAACGACACATGACAACAACCGAAACACCATTGACCAGCGGCCACCACCACGAGAGCAGAGGTGCCGGTTTAACCAAACCCAAGCACTAGTAGACAGAGAAAACTACCAGTTGTCGGTGATGGAGGGAACTCATATCGGATTTTGACGAACAAATTAGAACACAAAATGTGTCACCAACCAACTCTTGAAGATGTGAACAGGAACAAAGTTGTTCGCTGCGGCGAAGTGGACCGGCAAGGAGGTGGCCCCTCAAAATAGCATTATAAAGGGTCAATGGTGATGGTGCAATGTCAAACTTTTACAAGCGCCAACCTTGCAAATCCTCCTTTTAAGACGCACAACTATCCAAACCCCAGTACACCTAAAAGATTAGATTTGTTGTGACAAACAAAACTTAATATAACTCTTCATATTTTTAATAATCTTCTATCTCTTGTTTCTTTTAACTATTCAATGTGAGACTTCTTGAATGGATATCCACTTTAGCACAACACTTTTTTTATATTATAATTATTATCTTTTTATCTAGAAGATTAATTATTTTACATATTTTGATATTAGAAGATAAAAATAATTAATTAATTTAGTTAATCATTTAAAGACAAAAAGTGTGAATTGTACATTCTAGCTAGAACTTATTGTTGAAAATAATGTAAAAGCAGTATAGTAACATAAAAACAAAGAAGACAATGTTGCCAAATGACAATTTTTCAATTTTTAGAAAGGGTGAAAACTAGATCTAGCCGTTAGGGATGTTCACGGATTGAGTTAAACTGATTTTAATCAAACTTGTTGCCCTATCCACCCCCCTTTCTAGTGGAGTTTTTTCCTTCCGTGGGAATCGAACCATGTACCCTGGGGTTGAAGTACATGTTCAATCCATTTGTAACAGCCTCTGGGCCCCAACTTGGCGATCTCGGAGCTGCCACCTCACGATCTTCTCCACCCCTCTCTAGTGGAGTTTTTGCCTTCCGTGGGAATCGAACCACGTACCAGGGTTCAAATACGTGTTCAATTCATTCCCACTACCAATTGCGTGGTTTTTTCCACGGAAGGCAAAAACTCCACTAGAGAGGGGGGTGGAGAAGATCGTGAGGTGACAGCTCCGGAATCGCTAAAACGGGGCCCAGAGGTTGTTACACATTAGGCATGACTTTTAAAAAAATTCATCCCAAAAACAAAAAATACTATTTAAAATTCCAACATTAAACTAACTTTTACTATTTAAATTATAAAAAAAAAAATACTATTTGAAGCACTTTAAGAATAACACATAAAAGTTTTAAAATTTATTACCAAATATGAAATATTTAACAATTGTTTTGGACAGGTTGTGTTTGCGGGTACACGGATTTGAATTCATAAATCTTACCCGAACCACACCACTTTAGGTTTGAAAGATTATTTGAGTGTGAACCGAACATAAACAGGGTTTAGGTAAAATGCGGGAATTTGGATCCTCTCGATCTCTTCTCTCTACATCTCTCCTTCCTCTCTCTCTCTTAATTTCAGTCTCTCTTCTCATTAAAAAATAATAAACAAAGTAAGTGAGAGAGTGAAATTAAGAGAGAGAGATAGAGAGTTAGGAGAGAGATGTAGAGAAAAGATATGGAGATGATCCAATTTCAAAATGTGGAGGTTGAACCGGTTTGTGTCAACAGGTTGAATGTGTCACCTAGACACGTGCACCCATGTAATACACAAATGAGTCACCACTAGAAATATGCCATATTTTTCCTGCGGATTTTCTGCGATCAATAGTCCGTAAAAATGCTTGAAGATTTTGCTGCGGATTTAAATCATAAAAAGGATCCTCCTGTATAGAAATACAAAAGTCATAAATATTTAACTTAGCAAATCAATCAAGGTTCTTTAAATAAGGGTTTTTCTTAGATTCTCTAATCAATAAGGTTTTTGTTGAATTAATAAATAAGAATTATATTCAATGAAGTTATAAAGCATTTAAATAATTGAATTTAATAAATAAGAATATTCTTTAGTTTTTAAAAATGCATTGATTGCGAGTAAAAAAAAATATTAGTAATTGATTGAAGCGGTTTTCTCACTCTAAAAAGTGAAAAGCGACGTTGAGTGAACTTTCTCAATTTTATTTTCATAATGTAAGTTAAAATTGCAAGATAAGCTCTGAAGTCTATAGAGTGTTTTTTTATTTCTTCCATAGAAATTAGATTTCCCTCATTCAAAACTATTCATTTTGAAGATATTTATTTGGTAATGATCGCAATTTTATTTTACTTCTATCTAGATGTTCAATTATTGAGGATCTACAATTATTTAATAGTGGTAGATCTTTGCATTTTCGGGTAAATTATAATGCTCTTCAAATGTTTAAAAGTTTAAGCTTACCCAAATTGACTAGAACAATATCACATTATGTTTTTGGTCCTATTTTTCACTGGAAGCACTTTCAACTACTAAGTGTATGTACTTAGATCTATGATGAAGTTGTACACTGAAGACCTGAAAGACGATTAATTATTTTATTTTTGTAAATCTAAATTCTAAAGTGGTTTTTTCACTCTAGAAAATAACAACGACACTTAGTTTTACAATGCTACTTACAACTGCATCCAAACCCTAAAGAGTGTGAAGATGGAATAATATAAGGCCGTTCAAAATAAAAACGTTAGCAATGATATATCTGATGATCTTGCATTTTCTATTCTATCAAAATTATCTCTGAAATCTTTGAATTGGTTTGGATGCATACGCAAATCATCGTCCATTTTGTTTAAAAACCCATATTTCCTAAGCATGTTTCAAAACAATTTTTACCTAAAAATTCATCATATTATGATGATACATCAATTCTCCGGCATACGGATGCCACTATTGATTTTGATGATATACATGTATTATATTCTATTTCCATTTAGAGGTGTGAGAATAAGAATATACTCCCTCCGTCCCATATTATAAGGGGAAAAAAACACACTTATTAAGAAAACCAAAACTTGAGAATTTGAAATATGGTTTTGTGGGTTTTTCTTGAAATAAGTTGTATGGGAAGATGTAAAAACAAATTTGATTGGTTGTTGTTTATTGAGAAAATGAGAGAGAAAAAAATTAAATGCAATTTGCACTTAATTTTATAAGAATAAGTAAAAAACATTCTTGAAAGTTGTTTTTTCCTTATAATTTGGGACAAAAAAAGGGTCATTTTTCCCTTATAATATGTGACGGAGGGAGTATTAGATTTGCCCAATCCATTTAAAGAGGATGACCCTGATTTTATATTTCTTGATCTGACATATTAATGGGATTCTCTATCTAAATAGTAACTTTGAACCGAAAAACCGAGTTGTATTGTAGAATCCAACACAACCAAAGCATTCAAGGTGATTCCTACTAGCCATAATGAGTTTGTACCACATATGAATGTTGATATTGATCAATATGATTTTGGTTATGATTCTGTTAGATATGACAATATGGTGATACAAGTGGTATTATGTGATCCATAAAGTGATTGTGACATTGATTCGTTTTCTTTAGGAGATATATCTTTTGATCCATTTTGGGAGATATATAGCCTTGGAATAAATTCATGGAGGAAATTTGAATTTGTTATCCTGTAACTTATGAAGATAAAGTAGTGGTATCCCTATAAGTTACGAAGATAAATTTGAATGTGTCACTAGTGGGATGAAAACTGATACTTTTTTATGAAGATTATGCATTATATTTGTTGTCACTTGACCTAAGAAATGAGTATTTCTTACAACACTCATACAGTTAGAAAGATAGTTTAGATATTGAATTTGCATGGAGAGGCTTGACACTGTTAAATTGGTTTGTTGCTTTAATATCATACACAAGCGAATAATTTTCATATATCAATTTTAGGTGAGATTGGAGTGAAGGAATCATGGATTAATCTCTTCATTGCTTGTTATAAGAATTTATGCGAGGTACATAATGTAACACTCTAACCCCTTAAGCGCATATTTATTAAAATATAAACAAATAAACACCAAGCAATTAAGGCGTTACATGGAAAATAAAGACGGAAACAAATCATGCAAAGCATTCATCATGATTATCAAAGGAAAACCATAGCGGAATACAATTTGATTACCATATATTAACCATCATGATAATCGTAGCATATTCAGAGGCTAATAGTCATCATTCAAGCCATATCATTACATCCAAGATATAATTTACAAATAGCAAGACCCACAAAATAAACAAGTTATAAACGAGTTCAAGCGTATAACCTCCGACTCGATGTTACAACTATCAAAGCAATTGCTATTAAAATCCAAAAGATAATACTAAAGGAGTAGCTGAGCTAAACTCCTTACCAAAACGTATGCTAAGTCTAGCACAAACACATCTCCTAATCCTGAGCGAACTCCTCAACCTGGTGATCTGAACCACCCAACGGTTCATCAATTACACAAAACAGAGAGTTAGTAATCACAATAAATAAATATAAGTGTAAACAAAGACTTATACTTCATATATCTTATCATGCATAAACTAACTTTCACAAGCATAATCATATGTAAATTCGTTCAAATAACGCATTGCATATCAATTAGAATCAATGATTAACCACATAATATCATTCATAATACTCACACAACGCACACGATGTCACATATCAATCATCACATAATGTTTACCTATCCCAATGCAATCTAATGCCAAACACTTATGCTATGTCACCCTAGACATACTAATGCATGTGGTACCGATCATTCTTTATTAGAGTATCTCACCTCTAATATCCATTATTTATCTGATAAATATAATCCGACATCCTTCTTTATTGGAAAATCCAATATCCCTAATAATTCATGAATGCATGTATGTTTTCATGAATATACTCACACAACATTCATTTAATAGCATTAAGCTCTTTCATTTTATAATTGGAACACTTTCCAATATTCATTCTTTATTAAGATAACAATTACCTTAATATAATTTCCTTGGTATTTCTCTAAACACCATCAACATTTATAAACAATCATCATCAATAATTAATATTAGCATTAATCTATGTTATAAAAAATTTACTTACATTTTAAAAATTATAAAACATGATGCTGCTCAGACACTCTTGCCTAGCGAGGGTATATGTCATCTGGCGAACATAACCCCGAAGCTGACCCAGCAGATTGCGACGAGTGGCGAGCTATCTCGCCTGGCAAATTCATCCAGAGCTAGATGCTCTGCTCGCGGTTTTCAACCGCGAGCTATGCTCTTACTTTTTGAATAAGTAAATGTTTATAAACGATTGTATATTCACATATCCAATACATGTATAAACATGAACGTACAATTAGATTTACCGATCTATATCGTTTCATACCAAAAAGTAAGAGATTTATGTCTTTTTGTTCAAAACTCACAAACTTCACAAATTTTCTACAAACATCTACACATACCCGTTTTTACACATTAAAATCGTCCATACTACTAATCCTTAGTATATTTAACATGTTATGAGTGTTAGGTTTCATTTTCATTTAGAAAAATTCCCCCAAAAACCCACGAAAATGAGTGGAGAAAGTTTGGGTTCGGAGAAATCGACATTCTCCTCTTTCTCTAGCCACTCACGATTATGAATACTAGCTCTCTTACCTTAACTAAACGATTCTCGGATTCGTGCTCTTGATTTTCGAAATTCTCTTGCCCTAGCACACAAAGCTCTTCCTTCTCTCTACTCTTCCAAAAGAACACAAATGTGAAAAGTGACTTTCTCCCTCTCAAAAATGGTATTTATAGCTCTCCCAATTCCATGAATCACTTAGGCCCATTAGTACTCAAGCACAATAGCCCCATAAGCCCACACTCGTGTAATTCTCACAAACTCGTCTAATTAACTAATATTCTCGCCTATTAATTAATTATTGCCCACAAAATAATAATAATAGACGTAAATTAATATAACAAGTAAATATACTACGAATAATAAAATCGGATCGTTACACATAACAAACAGAACACAGTATAGACAACAGTCAAAAGAATATTACAGTATACAACACCATTGTATTTCATCAAATGCAATGACAAAAAGAAAATCAAACGTTAATTCTTTCACAGAAAATATACTTGCTTAATTATAAGTCAATAGATACCACCATTGGAGAGCCACCTTGAAGGTGTCACAACTTCCACATTATAAGTTCCATAAAACCCTCTAAAATTGAAATGACCTTCATCATCAACATGAGCATGACTATGAGATAGTCACTCTAGTTTCAAAGCTAGAAATCTTTTTCCATCTTCATTAATGTCACCTTTTGCATTTACCAAATGTTCACTGTCTCTACTCACAAACAACTCTCAAAATCACCACAAGATTATATCTGCAACAACTGGGTGAGTCAAGGCCTCTCTAAGCATAACTTCAATATCATCCATTTTTACATATTCATTCATAGAAGGCACATCAAGTTTTGTAAACAATATAGGTAAACCAAGAATACCTAATTTACCTATATGGTTTACAGAACTTCATGTGTTTTATATGAATGAATATGTGGGAGTGAATGATCTTGAAGTTATGCTTAGAGAAGTTTTGGCTCACCCTACTATTGAAGGGATAATGTTGTGGGGATTTTGGGAGTTGTTTATGAGTAGAGACAATGCACATTTGGTGATTGCAGATGGTGACATTAATGAAGCAGGAAAAATGTGTCGAGCTATGAAACAAGGTCATTTAAATTTCATAGGATTTTATGGAACTTACGATAAAATAAAATTGCTAAGACAATTGTGCTTGATAAATGTGACTCTCTGATGGTAGTATCTATTGACTTATAAGCATGTATATTGCTATGAAAGAATTATTATGTGACTTTTCTTTTATCATTGCATTTGATGAAAATAATATTGAGAAAGCTCATCTAATACTATTTTTCACTTTTTAGAGTGAGAAAACCCCTTGAATCAATCCTTTTTTTTACTCACAATACATTATTAAAAACTATAGAATATTCTTATTTATTAATTAATTTTATTATTTTAAAGAAATATTAATTAATACCTTTCAACATTATATTCTAACATATGTTTTACATGTCAGTCTATTAAAGAACCTATCTCTAAATAATGTTATTATCTAAATAAGTTAAGATAATAAAAAGATCGTTTTTTAGTAGAAAATTCATTTATTAAAATATTATTTATATCTTTTTTCATAGTTTAGAATTCTTTTTAAATGCTTTTTTTTCTATGATGTCAATAAGTTTAATTTTATTTTTAAATAACTAAATCTTGATATTTTTTTTATCATATCACTGATAAAAATACATCAATAATTAATAATCTATGCACGCATTACAAATTAATGGTGGTTTATATATTTACCATTGATTGAAACAAAAAAAGTAAAATATCCTTGATTTTTCTATTTTATTTAAGAAGTGCTCAATCTACCATTAATACATTTTTATTAAATTTTATTTTTTTTAACATTTTAAGATGTAATATCATATATTTAATTGTTGTAATTAGTGACGGAATTAACATAACTTTTACGAGGGTACCAAACTTAAGAAAAAATACATTAATATTTTTAAAATTGTTATATATCAAAATTAACCGATAAGCGAAATAAACTTACATTAATTTATACTTTTATAAAATAAAACAACAACAATAAAAACAATGGTTATTTAAAAAAAGTGAATATTGTATAAAAAAAATGTGAATTCATATGTTATTGTCTATGTATTAAATAGTTTATATATATATATTTATCTATAATAGAATATTTTATTTAGTTTTTTAATTATTTTTATTTTATATTAATGAATACCATATAGCATTATATGCTACAATGTTTTGTAGCGAATATGTTAGTGTAACTGACGATAAAATCTATTATTTTTTAATCTAAATAAGTTTGTCAATAAAATATTTCATATTTATCTTAAGGTCTAATTGAGATTTCATATGTATTTTGTCAGTAATTAGAATGAGCCTTTACTAGTTATAAAAATAAAATAAAACTTTACTAAAACATGAATATATGTAATTATACATGTTAAAATCTCATGTCATAAGTGACACAATCAGCAATTACAGACGATTTATATATCCCACAACAAATCATATGAAAGCAGACATTTATCTAATATATCAGCACATTGATAAGAATATAATCGAATCAAACACTAAAAAATATGAATATGACACAAATGCATTAAATCACATATAATATTTGTTAGAAAGTATCCTTACCTCAACAAACTTTCATAACCAATCCAGCTTGAACATCACCCAGGTGTTAAGTGTCCTAAACAAACAATTATAGAAGATAGATGTGAATTACAAAACTCTAAGAAATTCTAATAACCCATAATTCATCCACTAGAGCCCTAAAAGAAAATTGACTGCTCTAATTTTAAAACGCGGATAAAGGTTTTAATGGTAGTTAGTGAAATATTTTTTCTGCAAACTTTAAAGTCCCCTTTTAACTTTAGGATTAACAATGTAAAATACGTAAATATTATATTTACAGAAACATTTGTCTAAAACTATTTTCTCTAAAAAAAATTGTGAAATTTTTTGAAAAACTTGGAAGTACAAATTTTCTACCCAAATTTGGACAAAGTCTCCTTTCTGTTTATATTATTTACAAACAAGCATAATATTGAAATTTTTTTAACCTTAGACTTAAACATTCCACAATATCACAAACAAACTATTTTTCATAAAGCGACACCTCTGGTACTTTGTTTCAGTAAAAAAAAAAACATTTATAGTTTACAAAACGATGCTAAAACACCCACATTAAAATGACTTTAACTTGAAATGTCCGATCATCGCAAATTAATTTTCAATTTTCATTTTTCAAAAAAAAGAAAAAAATTTCAATTTTCACTGTTCTAAATCACCAGATCCACTGGCTCAAATTTCAGGATATAATTTCAAAGTTAAAATGACTAAAATGTCTTTGCAAGTTTGGTTCATATTAAAGTGTCATTTTTTCGAAAATTCTTTTCGACACATCGATAGATATATATACTCAACACATTTTTAAAATCACTAAATTTTTTAAAACCTTCAAAGTAAAAAAAAAAATTCCAGATCTATTATTACATATAGACCTGATTTACAACATTAACAAATTAGAAAATTAGCACAAAAAATAAAAAATTAAAACCCCCACTTGCAAACATTTTTGGCCAAAAATTAGAGAAAAGAGAGATGGATTTTAGGTTTCCTTTGAATAAAGGAGTTTCTAATGCATAGATCTGCATCTGCCTCATATCTAGATTAGATCCTTAAGACATGAAGGAAAAATGAAGAAAATGGTGAGGGAAGAGGGAGTGATGTCAGCACTAGTAAGTTACAGGGATATATAGATACATATAATTTTTTAGTCAAACTGCATTTATTTTTTTCCTTTATTTACTTTTTGAATATATATAATTTTCTAGTCAAACTGCATTTAGTTTTTCCCTTATTTACTTTTTTCAAATAAATTTATTTATATTGAAAAAAAAGGCATCTCTTTATTTCTATTTTATATTAAATATTTACACATCTTGTCCTATCAACAAATTTAAATAACAAAGTTTCACGAAGCCTATGTAGAAAATAGGGTAAATAGGGTTTTACCTCCTACAAAGTATGCGAATTTTGGTTTACACCCCTGCAAAAAAAAAAAATTGTATTACCCCCTGCAAAATAAAGATTCCTTCAATTATCCCCTCTGTTGACAACTAGGACATGGAATATTCATTTTTGCTGATGTGGCATGTCTAGGTGACTTTTATTTTATTTTTGATTAATTTAATCACATAATAATTGTATTTAAAAAAAATGACATTTTATTTTAAAAATAAGAAAAAAAAACCAAAAAGTAAAAAAAAAAAGATTTAAATGTTTTTTTTTCTGATTTTATTTAAAAAAATATCAATTTTTAATTTTTATTTTAAAAATTCAATTATTTAATAAAAGACAGACAACAAGTTGCGCCGCTAAACCTTTGTGGTCATACGAAAATCAACTTCCAAAATATGTTGGGCTTTGGGGGGTGGGGAGGGGTACAGTGTCCTTACTAGCAAAAATCAAAAGTCGAAATCGTATCACAAAAACCTTCCAAAACATTGTCAAAATTCAATACCTTACACAAGTATATTTGTTGCAGGGATGTACAAGAACGATGGTGTCCCTTACCAATAGCTTTTTCCACAATAAGCTACCAAGATAAAGTGGAATTGGACTAGACTTTTAGAGCTCTTTGAAACACATGTATTGGGCTTTGACCCGGTCCAAAACAATGTACAATTAGTTAATTTTTCTACTATTGAGTTACACAAGAAAAATAGCTTAATTATTGTATTATCATGAAATACATATAGCTAGTCTCATTATGCTCCTTGCCATTGGCAAATCCCTTTGCAATGATAGTATACTTGAAATTAGTTTATGTGATCAACGCCAACAATCATAATCAAGAGCCCAAATTCAGAAAAATAAAAGAAAGCTTATTACAATACAATATGGAAATCAAAACTTCAATCCATTTTCGCTAGCTAGTGCTATTTGCAACAAAAAGCAGTGTATCTTTTCCATCGTGAAAATACAGCTAAATGGTGGATGCAACCATCACAAATATAATGATAGAGAAGTGGCCCACTAAATGGTGTTGATAATTCAAAATTGAGGGCGCCTGTGATGAAAACTTGGTGGTTAACTTTATGTAAGAAAAATGTGTCTATTCCAAATAAAAACTTTATGAAAAAATAAAATAAAAGACAATATAGAGTAATCACATTAATTAATAATACCATACTACCTCCCCCGTGTGCTGCACTTACGAAAATAACAATGTGATGATCATATTATATAATGTATGCTCGATAGTCATTGGCATGGGGGCCATATAGAGATTAAAATGGCACCATCTTTTTAATATTTTGGGAAGAGATGATATTTAGCGAGGGATTTTTTCGCTCCATTTAGCGACGGACACATAAAGTTGACGGAATTTCATTCAATTTTGTTATTATTTTTCTGATAACATCACACCAAAATAAACTCTTTTCATATAAGAGTTGTAGTGATTAATCCATCATATCACAGTGAAAAAAGTTCAGCCTAACCTCACAAAATTTTATTTCGAAAATATATCCAATGTGAGATGAATTTAATTGCATCCAAAAGTATTGCATATTTTTTCGATAATTAAAATTTTGTTGATATAAAAAGGTTAGATAGAGAAGAAAGTACATAAGATGTAAACAAAATTCACGCTTAACCCCTACAAACACAACCCAACACTTTAAGATATCCAGAGAAAGAAATACCTATCAAAGTATATTCGAACTCTCGAGACCTTAATTATTAACTAAATACATTCTATCAATAGTTTTAACACTATTGTGTCCCATTGTTTGAACTTGAGACCTTATTAATTTACAAGAGACTGTATCTCTTCATTTAAATGCTCTTTATTTTATTTTATTTTAAATTAACTCATTTAGAGAAATACTATTAATAAAGGAATTCTTTTGGATGGTGTGGGATCATGGCTGACAAGGACATCAACAAAAGTCTAAAGAGCTTTTCCCTTTAAAGTACATAAATGTTCCAAACTTTGTCATGGGTGGAGAATATAATTAATACTACTTAACAAACTAGTAAATTCCTTCTACCTGCTTCCTCTTACTTGGGTTAAGGTGGAAGCTTATATTTTCTCCAAGCAAATGATGACCAACAGGAAAGCATATGGTAAAACTTCAAAGGTAAAGTAAAGTCATATTTCAGAATTTGGAGTGGGGTTATTATGTCTCCAACATATATAAACTTAATGGATTGGCCAAAAGCAAAGTAGTATATAAAGATCTCATGTGGGGGTGGGGTTATTATGTCTCCAATATATATAGGCCCAAAAGATAGGCCAAAAGCAATATAGTATACAACTATTTCATGTAACCTAAAGTTGTGTTATATGGGGTTCATGATGAGCTCTTTTCCAAAAAGCACCTCCCCCTTGGTTTTATATTTGTAGTATCTAAATTGCTAAATTTATGGAACAAACCGACAAAATCTTTTATATCAACTCTTTTTTATAATAAATCAAGAAAGAGAAATTATTAATAATAGTGATACTAATTTCTGTCAAAAATATAATAACAATGACATTAATGATTATTTTACTACTAATTTATAGTGAAGCAGAACCTTATAAACCAATCGTTAGTTGGTCTAGTGGTGATTGACGTTGGACATTGGAGAGAGGATCGTAGTTCGATCTCCCGCAACTACGGTCAAAAGAGAACTGAAACCACTTAATGCCAGAGCTGACTCCAAACCAGATTAAACGTTCCAGTTGGTCAGGCACCGGTGGTGAAAAATAAAAAAACAGAACTTAGCTCATATCTCATATACCAAAAAAATCTAAAGTTGATTGTAGCAAATAATTGTAAATATTTTGTATCTATTTACATAGTTACAAAAAAAGAAAGAATATCATTGCTAAAAGTACTCATCTATCTCAAGAGCTTCAATGAAGTGAAGTGCATTCTTTGAATTTGAACAGAAAATCATTAATTAAGTTGAAAGAAACTAAACAATATTCTTAAATACTTTATGAACACTTAATACAACAAATAGGACAATTCAAATAATTGAAAGGTATAACTTTCTAATCCTTGTAGAAATATTTATAATTTGTTGGTTTGGAGGTTATGAATAACTTTCTACCTCAAAATCACTAGTGTTTTGTATATAGGTGTTAAATTTATATTTGTTGTTCAATCGGTGTTGTTTTTTGTGGATAATGAATATAGTGAAAATCTTGCACTAATCTTAACATATCTTTTATATTATTAGTTAGTTGGTAGTATTAATAATTTAATATATTTTGCATCTTCCAAATAAAAATTGTTGGTTAGAAAGCTAGTTAGTAATTAATTAGAAGCTAGCAATTAAAAAACATAAAAGTGGAGATATATTTATTCCTTAAAAGAAAACGACAAAGTTGCAAGAAGTGTAGTCACGTTCACCTTAGATTAGGGGAACTCCCATGTGATCCATAATCACATAATAACCAATTTGTTTTGTCATCTTGTTTAGGTCAGTGCTAATTGTTATGCATACGTCTTTTTCTATTTGTCTTGCCCGAGTGCCCCTCTCCATTCCTTTTTGCTTGATTTTCGGCAAACAAAAAGTCGCGGTCAATTTGTCTACTTCCATTAGGAATTTCTGAATTTTATGTTATTGTTGCTAACATTAGAGTTTTGTTATGTTTAAAGTCACCAATTTTGAAGGTTAAGTTTGTTCGTCCTTAAGCAACTATGATTGTTTATATAGTTTAGTTAAGGTGATCTATTAGAAAACATGACATCCATGAAAAAGTAAAGAGAAAACTAGTTAACTCTTGTATTGATGGTAATGAGTAGAATTACAAAATGAGAAAGTTAAGTACAAATGACTAGCGTAAAACTTATTTATAGGTTAACTAATTAATAACAAGAACAACTGACTATATCTCTAATAGCCTCCCTTAAGTTAGAAGGTGTTCACAACACTTCTAGCTTGGATAAGGAATACAAAAGTACATAAAATCAAAAGAAAATATAAAGAGAGATGCCGGAAATACATCAGCCAAAATTAAAGCCATAAGGAAGCCATAACTTAAGGCTTAACCACATAGTATAAGCTAACATCAACAAAGCCAACACAAGACATAAAGCTTAACCATCAAGAGTCTCAAATACTCATGACAGAAGCAAAATAGAGAATGTTAAAAGGTCTGATGGCTACAAAGTGAAGCAACAATACTCAAGTTGTGCTAAAGGTAATTAGCACATCAAAAGACCAACAAATCAACGAGAAAGATCAAGTGTAGCATGGTTGATGGCTAGAGAGTAAAGCATCAATATCAATGTTGTGCTCAAGATGAGATAGCACATCAAAAACAACTAACCACTCGACAAAGCAAACATCGAGTTGAGTTTTTTTTATCACAAATAGAAGTCGCGGTCTAAGTCGTAAATAATTAATTATTTTATTTAAACTTCAAAAATTAGGCAAATTACATATGAAGTGATAGCTCAGTGGTAGGCATGACAATATAACTCATACTCACATGTACTGTCCTCCTCGATTTTGATAGGGAAACCCAAATTAACTATATTTGGGTTCAGATTTAGGTTTTCTTAAAAAGACAGGGGTGTGGCGGGTAATGTAGAAATTGATACTCACCCCAAACTCATCATCGAACCATCCCCACTTATGTTCAATTACATTCTATTACTCTTAAATTAGAAAGTCTTCAAATAAACTCTTAAATTGCATTTATATGTTTATTTTAAAATTGAGTATTAAATAAGTTGTTTTCTCTATTTAAAAAAAAAAATCATATTTTTGAAACAAAATAGTTTTCAACTTTTAACTATTTTTTATATAAAAAAAACTAAATTACAACCCAGGTTCATATGAAGGTGGGGCGGGATGAGGATACCTGAACCCCACAAGGATACCCGAACCCCCATTGAATTTAGGTTTTAGGTTCTACTTGTTATCGTCATTGAAAATTGAGATGAGTATGGGCATACCCGAACTTTTTCGGTTTGGGTGTTTGGGGAAGACAAAATTTTGTGATTATAAGATAAAGGGTATTGCTAACGAGTGCCCCCGGGACACTATTTAAGTATTTCATTTATAGAAAAATTTTATTCAAAAAGTTAAATATTACAATTTCCAATGCATTGACTTTATGCGTTTTTATAAAAATTCCAACAAAAACTTACCATTTAAGGTCTTAACGAGTGCCCTGGGCACTCGTTAGCATTTGGCTAAGATAAAATACCAATGTTGTGAATGAATAAAATTAAAGATACAAAAATATAATTAAATCATAAATTTTCTAATCAAGGCAATGCTCAAATTCCATAAATACTATGTTGAATTTGTTTCAACCTATTTCCATCCTAACACCAAGCAATGCTCAAATTCCATAAAACAAATCTTGAATTAATGTTTCTAGAAGAAGATAATAGTGTGGTACGCAATGTTTTGTTAGTCAAGAAGTGAAAGCAAGATAAAATAGAAATCCTAAGGCAAAAAGATTATCATTAAGCAAATACAATAAAAACTAAAAAGCATAAAAAAGTAAAATCCAAAAACAAAGTAAAGCCTATAAAAAACCATATGACCAACCAACAAAACAAAACCATATTTCTTCATACATAACCCTTTACACCTTTATTCTCTCCACTCCTCTCATTTTCCATATTCAAACTAAAATGGAACCAGCTCCACCCTCATTGGAGCTAGACCTTCACAACCTTAAAGCACTCAAAATCCTAGGCAAAGGTGCCATGGGCACTGTCTTCCTCATCCACCACCCTCCCACCACCTCAACCACCACAACCGCCACCACATTCGCCCTCAAAGTCGTCGATAAAACCTCCGTCCACGCCAAACTCGACGCCGAACGTCGCGCCCGTTGGGAAATCCAAGTCCTCTCAACCCTCTCCCATCCTTTCCTCCCTTCCATTCTTGGAACATATGAGTCTCCACAATTCTTAGCATGGGCCCTACCTTATTGTCCTGGTGGTGACCTTAATGTCCTTCGTTATCACCAAAACGACCGCGTTTTCTCTCCTTGTGTTATCCGTTTCTATATAGCTGAAATCCTCTGCGCTCTCGACCACCTTCATTCCATGGGCATCGCTTATCGTGACTTAAAACCCGAAAATGTCCTCATTCAACATTCCGGCCACGTCACATTAACCGATTTTGATCTCTCTCGAAAACTTAACCCAAAAACCGTTACAAATAATAATAATAAAACCGTTGATTCTAATTTACCTTCACATGATAGAAACCTTCCAGAATCTTCTAGAAAACACCGACGGAATTTCTCGCGGTGGATCCCACTATCGTCGGAAACTTCTCAGCAACTTCAACACAAGATGAATGGTTTGAATTTGAAGAAAGCGAAGTCGGCACGAGTTAGTCCGGTGAGTCGTCGGAAAATGAGTTTCTCAAACGGTGAACGGTCTAATTCGTTCGTTGGAACGGAGGAGTATGTTTCACCGGAGGTTGTTCGCGGTGACGGTCATGAATTTGCTGTTGATTGGTGGGCGTTAGGGATTCTTATGTACGAAATGATGTACGGTACGACGCCGTTTAAGGGGAAGAATCGGAAGGAAACGTTTAAAAATGTTCTGACGAAGTCGCCGGAGTTTGTTGGAAAAAAGTCGGAGTTGACGGATTTGATAGAGAAGTTGTTGGCGAAGGATCCTAAGAAGAGATTGGGTTATTCGCGTGGTGCTGTTGAGATCAAAGAGCATAAGTTTTTCATAGGGGTTGATTGGAAAATGTTGATAGAGGTAATGCGGCCACCGTTTATTCCCGCGAGAGATGACGGTAACGGAGAATTGTTATCGGAGAAGTATTCCAATGGCGGTGTGGATATTAAGGAATATTTTCAGCGGTTGAAAACGCCTCCGTCGCTGCAACCTTCGCCGATAGCATCGCCGTCTCCGAATAGGTTTAAAAAGAAAAATGTTTCGTTAACGGAATTCTGATGCACGTGCGAGTGGTAGATTGCACGTGTAAGAGTTAGTTATGTTTTTTTTTTTAGCATTATTATTGTAATTGTAATTTCTATGCACATAGAATAATGATGGATCGTGAAAAACGGGAAAAAGCATAATTAGTTGGTTTATGCTTTAAACTAGTTTGAACTATGGCAATGACAATATCATATGTACATGTGTAATCAATGACTTGTAGAAAGTAGTATGGAATGGATAGTTCGATCTTTTGCTTCTAGATTAGATCATTACTTAATCTCTGTTTAAAATTTGAGTTAATGTTTGCATTGATAATGCTCTTTTTAAATTGGAATAGAAATGTAATTAACACAAAGTCACATGGAAAATGATTCTCTTCTGTCACACCCCTTGATTTGGCTGAAAAGAGATAGGAAAAAAAGGAAAAGCTAGTTTAAGAGTGAGGATTTCTGGATCTAAAAAAAATGAGGAAATAAATAATTTAGAAACAATCTTTTTCCAAACACTATGTTTCAATATGCTTTACACGCACATCTTGCACAAGATTAATGTTGGCTTGACCTCAGAGCAACAGTCGTCGATACGCAAATTGGGATATACCTGCAAATACTCCGACATTCAACGCAGTTATAAAAGAAACCGTTAGCCAAGTAATATGGATAGCGCTACGCTATGTTATCTTTTGGACCTTGTGGCATTAAAGGAATAGGACTGTTTGAAAATGAAAAAACAGATTGGTGCTTTTTGATGAAGTTGAGGCTAGGATATTAGATGAAACTTGAAAGGGTGGAGCAAGAATGTCTTTTCTCTCTAGAAGATGCTCTAAAACTAGATTTGGTATGTATATGGATGCAAAAAGGAAAGAATCAACATATCTTGGTCTCCTCCACCACCAATGGTGTGGAAATGGAATGTTGACGGTTCAGCTAGACTAGAGGTAAGCCCAGGCCAGCAGGTATAGGAGGGATTCTTCGGAACGATAGAGGCTGTGTATTAGCTCTCATTTTGCAGCATCAGCAGGAGTTCGAGACT
Source organism: Trifolium subterraneum (assembly GCA_951799995.1). Lineage (NCBI taxonomy): Eukaryota > Viridiplantae > Streptophyta > Magnoliopsida > Fabales > Fabaceae > Trifolium > Trifolium subterraneum. The sequence goes on from OX637461.1 coordinate 25,756,404, forward strand.
CTAATGAATTTGGCGACTGTTTTCACTTTAGAACTTTGCCTAGATAACCAAAGGTAACCAAAGGAAAGCACATGGTGATATTATAATAGAATATGATTCCAAAAATGCTTTAGCTTGGATTTACCGGGCTGAATCTGGCCTCTAGAACTTATATTTCTTCAGTAATAAATTGCAAAATATGTGCTGTTTATTCATGCCAACCGAGAAGCATATTATGAAGCAAACTATATAAAATGACACCACTATGTAAAAGGATCAGCTATGGAGGGCAGAGAAGTATCATGGTTGATCTGAGATAAAGATATTAATGGCTCTGTTGAGTAATCTGGATTAATTGTAAAGATGGTGAACAGATTGTTTTGAAGTTGCTCTGTGACTTTGATTATTAAGAAAGGCATGGCCGACTTTGATACATGAGGAGCACGGACACTCGTCGGATTAGCTATGGAGCACAATACTAATGCTTATAAGTTATAATTATATTGAATTACGTCATTTTCAAATTTCAAATTATTATCGGTGTCAACTTGTCAGTGTCCGCATCGTTTCCGGTGTCTGTGTATGTTTCCATTCTTCATAGGTTAAGTTGCAATTTGGAGCATGTCATGGTGATAATGCTTTGCTTCGAATTTTATTTGCAAGTAGTGTGAAATAAGGCAACAATGGGCTTCATTGACATTATGTGAACCGGTATACTTGTAAAAGGTTACAATGCTGAACCATCTTTGCAAAGGAATGGTAAAAGTGATGCTTGAATCATGTTGATATGCTACCACTTGTTGCTATATTGTTGTAGAGGGTTACTATAGTCTGATGAGATTTGGTGGAGAGAGTAATATTTTGGTGTGTTGTGGCCATTATCTTATCATAGTATGTGTAGTGTACTATCATAACATCTTTGCAGTTTAGTTTTTCTTGCTTGGTGTAAAGAATGTGTTTTGTATTATGGAGTGTTAAATGTGCAGGGGCGACTGTTTGTGAACGAATGATGTATCGCAGCGCATTTGGCATTGTTTTTATACTGTAATAAAGACATTGCAACTTTGCTTATGGTGAAGTGTTTTCTTATATATAGGCAGACGTTGTGATGGAGCCAAATTGTTGGAGTATTGTTGAGTGATGCTATTAGGATCACGCTCATCAATGTCGAGTTGAAATAGTCATCGGTAGTTGTTACAAATTGAACATCGCTTGTAAGCTTTCACAAGTTGTGATGGATCCAAAGCTTCATGATGGCTCTTTTGGATTTCATCTGTGTGTTTGGGCATGATGTATGAGGCAATTTCTAATATAACTCCTTGTGCGATTAGTTCAGCTTACTTGAAAACAAAAGTCTAATTTAGTCTAGAAATTTTATTCATTTTCATGTTGTATTGAATTTCAATTGTTAATTTAAGATCAAACGATTTAAATTTTAAATTCAATTGTTTGTAGTAAAATAATCTCAATTGCAAATCAAATTACTCAAATTAGTTACAACATTTAGTTGTAGCAATGAGAAATCCAATTCCATAAATATATAGTTTTTGGTGTAGATGTAGATGTTTCTAGAAAATATTCTATTGTAAATTTTAATTTATTGTCAAAATGTTCCATACTTTTTTTAAAAAAAATGGTATTCATGTAAATGTGGAAGTAGACCGCTTCTTTTGCAGCTCTACTTATTTTTCGTGTGTCTTATGTGTTTCTATTTTTACTCTTTCACTACTTAAATAACGAACGTTATAAAAAAATGATACGTTGTCTTTGAGGTTTATCTGCTACCTAAATAGACGACAGAGATGTTTTGATAAATTTTAGTAGTGCGCACAAGAAAATTGATAGGATGACAAAAGAAATTATCGTATAAGCATATTATAAAATTCCAAGAATCTATTAATAAAAAAATAAAAAACATAAGTCCAAGAGTCTTACTTATCATGGGCCTAATATTTCAGGTCTTGGGGCTGTTTTTTCAACGCCAAGGTATAAAAATCGATGTTTTCTCTTCCCACCCCCCATCTCTTTTTGACATCCCTACAAAGGAAATTAGTTTATCTTCTACCCTATAGTTATATCCCTCCATTTTAATTGAATTATGCATTTTATCCTTATATATTTCTTAAAATGTAAAATTTTTCACACATAATTTAAAATAGTTTTCCAGCACACAAGAAACTACAGTTGGCAGGAACATTACATATGCAGGAGTTGAAGTTCAAACTTAAGTTATCCCACTTATCCACCTTAAAGTAGAATTTTTAGTCATTAGGTAACTTAACTAATTTTTTATTTTTTTTTCAAACCAAAATTCTTTTAATCTTTTCCGGCTCATAATTATTTAAGGAGAAGTCATCCAATTACTTATTTACTTGATTTGTATTACATAGTACCCCGGTTCACAATTTGTTTGTTGGCTCAGACAGCTTGTCCAACAATACACTTATGAAGCTTTATTTTTATTTATTTATTTATTTAAAATGTAGGATTGGGATTTATAAAAATTTAAAAGTAAAAATAAATGTAGGCTCATTTTAGTTAGACCCAACAAGGACTACCCTCGTACCTCGAATCCAACAAATTTGTAATGTCTCAAAACCTCATAACGCCTCTCAACGACTACCATATGTCCCAATCAAACATGGAAGGCTGTCGTTTGTAACGGCTCATGTAAGGTGATGATTGCATCTTTTTTATAAACTCATATTTATGTCATCTCGCAATCGATGTGTGACTTTTTAATATAGTTCCTCGCGTCCAACACTGATAGGTTTGAGGCGCGGGTATAAATAATGAATGATCCGATCAGAAACCTGTTAGCAGACGGTCCAACGAATCGTGAAAGAAGCTCTGAAGTCATTTTATAATCAGAGATACAAACTAAGATAATAAGAAAGAATATTACTAGGGTTTCATAACATTATCACAATAAATAAATAAATAAAAAGTACCGTCTCATTTTCCTAATTATTTGCTTTGCTTTTTTCTTAACAAGTTCCTTTTGTAAATGTTCTTTCCATATTTTAAGTGGAAGAAAGTAGTATAAAAAAATTTAACTATTAATTCATATAAGCTCTCTATCAGTTATAGAAATAGTTAGAAGTTTAGTTCGCATTAACCTCTAATGGTGTACTGTTTTATCCTTTTCAATCAATTTAATTCTTTTGATAAAGAAAAATTAAGGGTGATGTGATACCATCACATTGATGTGGAATCCATATGAAACATGTTCATTGAAGTTATCACGTCACTCTAAGTCTCTAACAACATAAATAGATAAACATTCATGAGTGACGAGTTACAATTTTAAAAAATATTATGTGAATTTGCAAAATTTCAAAAATATTTTAATTAATGCTCACAATTTATGGGAGAACTAATTTCTCTACAAATTTTGGGTGTGACTTCTAACCACTTATGCATATCCACATCAAGATATTAATTATGTGAAAGCCATACATGAAGTTATAAACATTATACAATTTAGTTTTTAAGTATTTTTTGTTTTATTTTGCTTCCTTAAATTATAAATATTGTACACATTACAAATTTAGACAATTTAATTCTCTTATAGAGACCAAAATATCTTAATCTTTATAATTTAAGAGACCAAAATGTTTAACATGATACTTAAGGATAAAAATGAATAGGAAAAAAAAATTAAAAATCATATTACCTAACATTTTTAACTTAAGAGATTAAAATGAAACATAAAAAATTTATTGGACTAAAATGAATCCTAAAATTATAACTTAAATACCAAAAATATAATTTAGCTTATTAATTAATTTGTAAAATCAATCCCGTGAGCTTAGCTCAGTTGGTAGGACATTGTATTTTATATGCATGGGGCCGGAGTTTGAACCTCAATCATCTCACTTATCCAATTTAAGAGTGAAATTTTCTAGCCACTAAACTACTTGAGAAAAAAAAATATTTATAAAAGCAATAGTAGCATATAAGGCATGCCCTTTATATATGGCTAAAGACAAGATTCCCAAAGATGAATCATGTCCATATATGACTTAAAGAAGTATAACTTAACCACTTGTTGTAATACAATCCACATGATTTATAACTATGAATATGACTGAATATGTTTTTTGCTTACTAACCAATATACAACCTATACATGGTAAGTGTTTCTTAAAAGTTAAATTCATTAGGTGTGTGGGGTTTTATTAGCTAAAGCCTAAAAGCAACCTTAATCTTACAAGGATCAATCAAAAAGGCAATAAGCTCAAAACTTGAAACAGACCAATTAGATAAATATTCATGCATAAGGTATGTCTTTGTGTATTCAATCAGTTTTATAGTGTCATATATGAAACAAAAACCTCAAGTCATATTCTTCATCATTTAATTTCTTGAATGGAATCCATTTAAGAACAAGATAGAGGTCTATTCATAATTTTGTTTAAGAATTTTATAGTTGCGAAATACTTGTAAGAAATATCTACCCTGGAAGTCTTAGTAATGAAGCATGCCATGCCTTAATATTGAGCACCTTATATTTGGGCAAAAGTATTTCCCTTCTAAGAACAGTAGTTAGTTTATAGGGTCAAATAGTATCTACTTAATTCAATGTTAGCAGATTTTAATTTTCTTCTCTATAATATTTTTTTCGATTATCCTCAGTAATGTTAAATTACGTCTTTTAGCTCCTCATTGAATATGTTGACTTAAGATTCTATTCTTTCGCTCCTGTAATATTGTTAGTGTTATCCAGCCCTTCACTAAGTATGTCACATCATCATTTGTGTGAAATTTTAAGCCAACATATTTAATGTGGGAGCTAAAAGGACACATTTATTTTTTTGACAAATAAAAGGACGAAATCTTAACATTATATGGGATAATCGAAAAATTATTACAAAGAATAAACCGAAATTTGGTAACATTGTAGAGGATAAACACTATTTTAACCTAATTTATATTGTCTGAAGAAATAACAGCTCAACACTTATTTATTTCCTACAGCGCCTTTGGCTCTCTTTGGTTGTCAGTTAAGCCATGGATTGTCTTATATGTGGATCCTCAAGATCTGTCAGATCATTTTTTTTAGTTTCCATTTTCATCTGGTGGTCTCAAAGCACGCCCTTCCTTTCTTCAGCTTATTTAGCTCTCATGTGTCTGGATTATTTGGAACAAAAGAAACCACGAGGTATTTAGAAATTCAGAGCAGTCCTTACCTCATCTTTGCGGATCCCAAAGTTCTCACGAGGATCCATTAACGTTAAAAAAATTATCAAATTTCTATTACTTTCTTTTTTTGGTAAGAAATTTCTATTACTTTCAATCAAATAAGTTGTAAAAAGGCTTATTCATAAAATAATTAAAAAATGGAAAATGCTAACAAATGCCCCCGGACGCTCTTTAAGACCTTAAATAGTAAGTTTTTTTATAGAATTTTTATGGAAATATGTAAAGTCAGCACATTGGAAATTGTAGTGTTTAATTTTTTATTCAAAAATATTATTTAAATTGAATGTTTAAAGAGTGCCCCAAGAATACTCGTTAGCAAAACCCATAAAAACTTAAGACATTATTGTGAGTCTTGTGGGTTGTGAATTATGATAATTTAAAATATAAATAAATATAACATAAAATATTTAAATATACACATGTTAAGGTTATTTTAATAAAGTGTTCAGGGACGGAGTCTCCGTAGAACGATGATAAAATTTCAACCTCATTCTCAAATTTTATTGGGGAACTTTTTCCTCCATTCTTGTAGAAAAATTCTTCATCTTCGAATCTCCAGACAGGTGTAATCCTCACGGAAATCCCCATTTGCAAATCAAATTAACATTCCTATAGATTTATCATTAAACTCTATTTTAAATGGCATCTGAATTAGTATATTTTAGATTAAAAGATTTTTTTTAATAATAAAAAAATATGACAACATAGTTAAATCTAAAATTTTCTTTTTTTGGAACAGTAATTAAATAAAAAATTGATCACGTGAGGCTACAAAAATGCATTTCTTTCTTTATATTATGTGAATGGATCATGTGATACCATTCATCCACCTGCATTGGTTAAGAGTAGAGGTGCCACCAACCAACCGAAACTTGGAGCTTGCTGCCATGAAATCAACTCATGATACAATAATTAGAGGATAATCAAACTCTACTCATTTTTTATAAGTTAGGATTACCATAGGACATCATGGTAAAGACGTAAAGTATTATCGTCTTTTTTTTATCCGATTAGTGTTCCTTTAGGAATATGTGAGTACAAATAAATAAAAAATTCCAACCAAATTTTTTTCCTAAGCAAATTTTGAAGATCAAATCACTGATAAGAAGTACAGTACAATATTGTTTTTAATTTGTTCAATAGTCTAGTGACTAATTAAACTCACATACTATAAATGTGAAGAAGTAGAGTATTTAGAGTCCGAACATCAGCTTTCTCAATAATGTCTCTTAATAACTACCAACTGAATTATTTTTACAGAACAATATATATTGTTCTTTATATAATGATTAAATTAAATGTTCGTTTACATAATAATTAGGCTAAATTGCAGTTTTGGTCCCCCAGTTTTCTAATTGGGCGATTTTGGCCCTCACATTTTAATTGAGCGATTTTGGTCCCCCACGTTTGCCCCGTTTTGCATTCCGTGACCCCTCTTGACTATTTTGACCAAACAATTTATGATATGGATTTTTTTTTAACACGTGTCAGAATTCTATTGGACAACCTAAATAAGTTTTATTTTTTTAAAAAAAAAATTATTGGGAGGTCACGTGAGTGTATTTGCAGAATTAAAAAAAAATGACAAAAAACCATGGTTGTCTTCTCCAAAGCTTCAAAAGTTAGAAATCTCAACTTATTCTCATTCTTCTAATCTCAAATTCAAAATTTATAAACTCTTACTTCCTCCATCTTTTTTTTTTCAATTCTGCAAATACATTCACGTGACCTCCCAATAATTTTTTCTTTTTTTTTAAAAAAAATAACATATTTAGGTTGTTCAATAGAATTCTGACACGTGTTAAAAAATTCATATCATCAATTTTTTGGTCAAAATAGTCAAGAGGGGCCACGCAATGCAAAAGGGGGCAAACATGGGGGGCCAAAATCGCTCAATTGAAACGTGGTGGGTCAAAATCGTCCAATTAGAAAACGTGAGGGGCCAAAACTGCAATTTAGCCTAATAATTATTGACCAACTTTCCTTGTTAGTTGCAAATATAAATTCTTTTACAAAATTTAATGTCAATTTTTTCCTTATTAATTGTATAAAAACATTTTATTTTGTGATACTAAATGATTATTTTTATTGTTAAGCACTTATTCCCAACACTATTTTTCTTTCTGTTACAACAAAGCTGATGATCGAACCCGAGACAACTATTATAAGTAAATGAAAGTTAACTACTTTTAAATTAGTTAATATTAATATATTTAATATACTCTTCATTTAATACAAAAATATTTAATGCAGATAATTTTTCCATTAAATATCAATAATATTTTAGTAAATTTAACTTTTGATTCAAATAAAATCTTGTTAAATAAAAGAGGCTGCACCATTGTATCAGTTTGTGGTTTTTGCCTTTCACATTTGGAGATATAGGTCGGAATAGGTCAAGTCGGCTTACAATGGCCTATGGCAATGATTTTTGCTTTAGGATTTGCTGCTCGCCATGGCTGGATTAATCACGTAGGGATTAAAAATGACTCTCAAGCCGCCCTTTGTGCACTTCACAATGCATCCATGGCGCCTTAGGAGTTATGTAATCGTTGGCATAATTGTTTTTCTCTTGGGCTATATAGTTTGTTGAATCTCTCAATTATAGAGAGGGCAACTCTTACACACATAAATTTGCTAAACATGAACTTGGTGGAACTCATTGCTCTCTTTCCTTGGGGTTGACTTTATTAGAGATAATCTAGGGCTTACATGCTATTGATTTGCTTAACATACGTTTATTATTCTTTTCTTTGTTGTAAGATCTAGATCTCCCTATTTGTAGATCTGTCAAAATGGATTAGCATGTATAGATCGGTTTGCCAAACCCGCTAGAACATAGGACTTGAGCTTAGGGCTTTTTAGCCGAGCCTGGAAAAAACCAATTTAATGTTAAACAAAATACACTAAAAAACAAAAAGTTATACTAGACTTACATAATAGAATCATTCAAGATTTGATTTACACATCACTAACCATTTTTTTTCTTTTATGTATTGTTATATTTTGCTTTACATATTATCATATTTATTATGTATTACGGTGAGTAGGGATGTAAATTTGCATCCATCAGAGCGGATTTTCGCGGGGATTGTCCCGTTCGGAGATTCAAAAACGGAGATTTTTTCCCCGTGAGAACGGGGATGGAGGCAAAACTTCCCCCGAAGGCAGTTCGGAGCGGGGATCAAAGATTAAGCATCCGTCCCAGCGGATTCCCCGAATTTGTCTATATATACTTAAATATATATTTTTACTACTATTATTATTCTCGGTTTATTTATATTTGACAATTCTAGGTTTCTAAATTATGATATATTTTGGTTATGAATTTTTGTATGATTTTGCATATGTTGTTATGCATTATTTTTTTGTTATGAAATGCATTATGTGTTGTTTTGATCATTAAAAAAGAAAGATGCAAAATATTTATTTATTTTTTAATAAAAAAAGTAAATATAAAATTCATAATTTTGTCCATAATATAAAAAATTTCTAATAATCGATCTACGTGGATCCCCGCGGATACCGTGGGAATGGAGATGGAGGCAAAGATTCCCCGTGGAGACGGGGATGGAGGAAAAAATTTCTCCGCGGACATTTCGGGGCGGGGAACAGGGATGCTTCTTCCGCACATTTCCCGCCCCGTTGACATCCATGTCGGTGACACGATGTTTAAACTCGAGCGTAATTTACACTTAGTATAGTGGTGCAACAAGTTACATTTGCTGATAGTGTTTTTTTTAATAACATTTGAAATAGTACAAAAAAAATAAGGTACTTAAATATATTTTCATTTTATATATTATGTCAATATGTCTTCAATGCATTATTATAATAAATGTTATCTGAATGCTTCTACTTTTATTTGTTAAAAAAAATAACTTGATTTTATTTTTATTTTTATATTTTCATAGTACGTTTTCATTATTTAATAGTATTTAGAAAAAATAAATAAATAAATAATCGACCCAGACAAATAGCTCGCGGCCACATATAGGGCCAGGCTTGGGTAATATATTTGTAGTCCGTTTTAAAAATAAATAAATTAAATTTTACATGAATCACGATCAAATAAATAACTTAATTAATTATAAAAAAAACTTAATTATATAGGTTAGGTATAATCTAAATAAATATATGATACATCTTAAATGTAAATAATAAAACAACCATCGAAAGAGAATTATATTTAATTTGTTATAAAATTTAAATTAATATACCTATTTTGCAAATTTTTATAATTATTTTACTATTAAATATTGTAATTTTTCTAGAATTTTGATTTTTCTTTATTATATAAATTACAAATTTATCCTCTCTAGAAAATTGTGTGTGTGTATATATAATTTAATTATTTTCAATTTAATATTAAATTATAGAATAAAGCATTAATTTTTTTTCCTTATTCTATTCTATTGGTAATATAACACCCTAAATTTTCTTTGATTTTCTTTATAAAATATTTATTTAATTTATCTCAAAAAGGGTGTCCCGCTATTCGCATAACTGAATATCATATATAATAGTTACAAATCGAAATCAAAATTTAAACTATAATATATATTTATCCAAAAATTTGAATATTGTCTCGAAAGGAATTAACATAATACAAAAAGAACAAAACGTCAATAAAAATCGTCGTTCGGACGATCAAACATATTACAAGTAATAGCAATTAATTCATCCAAACCACAACAAGGATCAACAATTAAAACTCATAGTTTCTCAACGTAATTAAAAGATATTCTCGACATATTTCTTAACGTAATTTCCTCAACGCAATTAAAAGATATTCTCGACATACTTCTCAATGAAATTTCTCAACGAAAGTTCTCAACGTAATTTCTCAACGAAATTTCTCAACATATTTTCTCAACGAAATTTCTCAATGTAATTTCTCAACGAAATTTCTCAACATATTTTGTCAACGTAATGTCTCGACTTATGAGACATTTAAACCAAATAGGCAATCATAACTCAACTCAATCATAACATGGCTAACTCGACTTTATTTTAGATTTTTAACTAATTCAACGTCAATTAGACTCGACATATTATCAAAATAAAAGAATCATAGATAATTCAAGAATTCAAAAAGAAGGTCCCCTCGACTTCTCTTATGGTTAACACTGAACACACTCACCCCTTACCTCATAATTGTTAGCTTTTTCCTTTTTTATTTATGGCTCCCCTAATTCCTCTTTAACCTTCTCTGTTTATAAAGATTTTTCTTAATCATAAAAGTAATGTCTATCAATTACTAATTTGTTTCAAAATTTAATTTCCTAAAAAATCTATTATTTTGTTTCAAAAAAATTAGAATATATCTTTCCAAAATATGTTTCCAAACAAACTTTGTTTCTAAAATATATTCCTAAAGCATATCTCTAACCTATATAATTTAAAACATATCCCAAGCTATGTGACAAAAAAAAAAATTTCAAGACAATAAAATAAAAAAATTTCTATTAATTTATTTCTATTTAAATATTAATAAAATAATTCAAATCCAAATAAAATAAATAGTTCTAAATTTTGGGGCGTTACAGGTAACACATATTATGCTTTGCTTAAATTGCACTTTTGGCCCCCTAAGTTTCATAAACTTCCAATTTTGATCTCTTATGTTTCAAAATAGTACTTCTGACCCTCTAAGTTTCAGAAAGTTGCGATTTTGCCCCCCTATCTTGCATAAAACTTAAGGGGCCAAAAGTTTTATCTTGCGCACCAAAATAGACCCTTAACTTACGAAAAATAAAATAAAATCTAATAAATTTAATAAATAAAATATTTCAGACAAAATCAATTGTGTCTAATAAATTTTAAATTAATATTGTCTAAGATAACATTTTAGAAAATTTAATATTTGAGTTATGTCTACAAATTCTATCAACAAAACTCTCGTGCAACAAAACTATTTCCTTTTTTATTTTTGTTTCTAAAAAGTCTTTTTTTTTTTAAATCTATTTGCTTTTTTCTTTTTACATCTTCAAAGTCTTTTTTTTTATGAGACGATTGATTACATTGTTAAAATCTTCACCATGTGTCTCATGAAAAATATCATATTCATACATTTATCTTGTCTCAAAATAATTGTTACTTTTACTATACTTCTTCCGTCCCTAATTATAAGACTCTTTTACAAAAAAATTATCCTTAAACATAAGACTCTCAACACATCTTTAGATGTATTTATTACTCTTTTTTCACATATACCTTTTATCATACTATCAATGTTGTCTTGTAATATGAAAAGTCAATAATGAAGGCAGATAAGACAAATAGTATTTTAGTAGAAAATGCTAAACAGTGCCTCTGACACTGGTTAAACATATTAAAATAGAAATTTTGTCTCGAAATGCGTGCATCCAATACCTCAAAAGTATAAAAAGTTGTCTTTTCAATATCAATTTTATCATTTATTTCCTTTTTTGGCATGCTTAACAAGTGTCCCAAGGGCACTGTTTAGCATGACCCTAAGTCACACACATTTCAACAATTTCATTAGTCCAACAACTTTTCTTAATAACTTGTTAGGGAGTCCGGGAAGCTCGGGAGAAACAATGGGCGAATGCTCCAGGACTACAAGAGAGGGAGACGTCACATCTCCACCCAAAACCAAACCTTAAGACATTAGGTTAATGGGTCACCTCTCTTATAAATCCAACATTCTTCCCATATATAGTCGATGTGGGACTTAACTACTCACACTTAAAACCCAATATTCTCCCCTGAAATGTGAGTTTCCACATACTATAGTTGACCCAATATCAGGATCCCCTCCCGCTCCCCCACCAAGCCGAACCACGGCTCTGATACCACAGTTGGGTCATCACGAGGGGGCATCCAGGGAGTTCATCCACATTAGATTCAAAAATAACTCTACAAATAAATTGAACATCACACTCTTATTCAATATAAAATGTTTCTATAACAAGGGAGGAAGGGAGTATCTTATTTCTTCTCTTTTTCTTGTTTAGTCAAGAGAATATCTTATTTGTACTAAAACATTGACTCCTCTACTCCACATATATATATATATATATATAGAACAATGGTAGGTAAGTGATGAAATTGAAATTAACTCCACCTTCAAAAACACTACCCTTTCAAGATACATGAATCATTTTCCCACCATACCATTTTCACTTTCACAAAATAAATAATCATTCCCATACTTTTTAACTCACCCGTGCTTTCTTTTCTGTCAAATTGTTCATCCGTGAGTCATTGTCTATATCCTCTTCTTCTCTCTCTCTCTCCTTCACAGAATAAATTCATCATATTTCTTTCCTTGTTTCTATGTTTCTTAATAATTCTCATTTTCTTTCCTTTCACGAGAATCACTTTTTTATTATTAGCTTCATTCCAACCTGCTTTGTTTTCTACTACACTGCCTATATATAGAGATTCTCTCATTCACATGTCTATATCTTTGTTTTCATTCCCTATTTTCTTAGCTTATTACTCAATTTTCTAGCTTCTTGTCTTTCTCATTTCTTTCAATTATCAACTCCAAAGCAAACTCTTAAACTTTAATTTATTTTTTTTGGTTTTTTCTCTTTTTCTTTGCTTATAATTCAATTCTTTTCACTTATAAATATCTTGGTTGGTTTCCATTTCATTTTATCTCTATCTTAATTCAGCTTCAGCTTGGTTCTCTGGTGAGTAATGCATTATGTTTTTTTTTTCTTTCTGTTTAAGTTTTGTTTATAGATTAAGGTTCTGTTTGTATAAACGGCTTAATCTGTAGTTTATGGTATAAGTGCTTATGTATAATTTATTTCTATTACAAATGGTAAATAAAGTTAAGTTTTTTTTTTTGTATAAGCTATCTAGAAGAGTTTATGAAAATAAGCTGAAAACAACTGTGTATGTTTGGTTCCACTTTTAAAAGGGGTTAAAACTGATTCTAGAGGTGTAGAAGTGATTTTGACATGTTGGTTTCTATAATGTAGAAATGATTCTGATCTCCAGAATTGATTCTAGTTGGAGCTAGAAATTGGTAGCTTTTGATTCTAGAATTGATTTTTACACTCAAATTTAGTAAGAATCAATTTTTCAAAATCAACTCATTCAAAATCAAATTTTCTCATCGCAGAACCAAACATATTATAAACATGTCATAAGTTGTTTCCATAAGTTCTTCCGAACAGTCTCACAAGTGCTTATGTTAATAGATAAGGTCAAATAAGTCAATCCAAACAAGCCTTAAGGTTTCTTTCTGTTAATATATTTGTGTTTTTACTTTGAAATTTTCAGAAAGATGAAGGCTTTTGTGTGTTTGTTTATGGCCCTTATGGTGTATGGTTGTGCTGCTGTTACCAAAGAATGCACAAACTCTCCGACTATATCGCATACGCTTCGGTACGAGTTGTTGGCATCAAAGAATGAGACATGGAAGAAAGAAGTGATGTCTCATTATCATTTGACACCAACTGATGAATCAGCTTGGGCAGATTTGCTTCCGAGGAAGTTCTTATCAGAAGAACAAAAAAATGATTGGGCTGTTATGTATAGAAAAATTAAGAATATGGGTGTTTTTAAGCCAACTGTTGGATTTCTCAAAGAAGTGCCGCTTGCGGATGTGAAGTTGCTGGAAGGTTCAATTCATGCTGTGGCACAGCAGACTAATTTGGAGTATCTGTTGATGTTAGATGTTGATAGGTTGCTTTGGAGTTTCAGAAAGACGGCTGGTTTAGCGACTCCTGGTACGCCTTATACAGGATGGGAGGATCCTAGTATGGAACTCAGAGGACATTTTGTTGGTGAGTTTATTTATTTCATTCATATCTTTTTTATGTTCTTTATTTGTATCAAGGTCTTTAGCTATCTTCCTAATGAATTATTGGTTGCAAGGGTTTAAAAAGTAATGTGAGTGTAACAGTTGTGGTCGCATTGCGATCCTTGCTATTGAAGAGAACACGGTTAAATACAGGTCTCGATTGCGGTCTGAAACATAAAAAATTATGTCGCAGTCTTGATCGCTGTCATAGACCTTTATTTAAAACCCTGTTAATAACTATGTAATTAATTCATTCTTTCAAAGATTCAAAAGGGTAAAGATTTTCCACTTTTCTAAGTAGTTTTTAGTCAGAGTTCTTAGAAGATTTAAAAATTGATTTGAAAAACACATTACAGCTATCAGAATATTCCACTTTTTATGTTTTGCTACTTACCTCCTCCCCCGAACAAATGTTCTGAAGCTTTCGAAAAGCTCGCCTTTTAGAGACTTTTCATGTATAAGGTAACTACGAAAAATCCTGTGTAATACATGTATTAGAACTTGTAATGAATTGAATTTGTGGTAGTGTAGAGACTTTTCAGCTTCTGCAATTCACTTTTTGAAGGCTAATTTATAATTTATGTGAAGGGCATTACTTGAGTGCATCAGCTCTAATGTGGGCCAGCACAAAGAATGATACCCTTAAGGGGAAAATGACAGCTCTTGTTGCTGGTCTGTCCGCCTGTCAGGAGAAAATTGGAAATGGATATCTATCGGCGTTTCCACCCGAATTGTTCGATCGGTTTGAAGATGTTAAACCTGTGTGGGCTCCCTATTACACCATTCACAAGGTATAAGCAAAACTAGTTTTTGATTATGCAAGGGCTTTTGGCCTTGATATTATGTGATATAAATTATTCAACATTCACAGATCTTGGCCGGCTTGTTGGATCAATATACTATAATTGGAAACCCTCAAGCTCTAAAAATGGCGACATGGATGGTCGATTACTTTTACAACCGAGTGATGAATGTAATATCACAGTTCACTGTAACTAGACACTATCAATCACTGAATGAGGAAACTGGGGGAATGAATGATGTCCTTTACAGATTATATATCTTAACGGTAGGTTAACTAATTCATGTAGTTCCTTTAACTCTCATGTTGCTTCATGTGTTTTTAATTTTATCGTGTTTTTCACTTGTTGACTATGTTACTTTAAGCATAGAAATTAATAGACATGGATTCTTATCCGTAGTTTATGGATTTAAGCATGTCATTCAAACCTACCATGTTAGGAGTAGGACGCCTAGTTATCGCTGTAAACTTCAATTCTGAAGTAAATCTGTCATGTATACTATATGCAGGGGGATTCAAAGCATCTATTGTTGGCACACCTTTTCGACAAGCCGTGCTTTTTAGGGTTGCTTGCAGTACAGGTAACTCATCAATATATGTTATTGTCACAATTCTATGTAATCCAGACAATCAATGTATCCTCCTTTTGTATATAATATGTTTCCTCTACTTGAGTATTATTTATAATACTGTCTTGACCTCTAAATGAAACAAATAGACATTTGGTTGTTGAACTCGACATTTGTATTCTAGTTCAGCAATTGTATTTAATTTTATGACAGATCCCAATATTTCTTTTTTCATGTAGGCTAATGACATAGCTAATTTTCATGCTAATACACATATCCCAATTGTTGTTGGAGCTCAAATGCGATATGAAGTCACGGGTGATCCACTTTATAAGGTGTGTTCTTTATGCTCATTGTCGATTACTGATATATATGTTTCACCAAGTTTTAAAAATATTATGTTTATTTTCTATTTCTTGTTGTAATTAAATTTTTATTTTTTCAATTTTAATAATGTATTGGGAGTATAACTTGAGGAAAATAATCATTCAAACGCCCCTATCCACGACTTTCAATCTTCTAAGATTTTTCTTGTGTTTTTATGTGTTAGGAAATTGGGACGTTCTTTATGGACCTTGTAAACTCTTCTCACAGTTATGCAACTGGGGGGACATCAGTCGGTGAATTCTGGTATTAAGATTTCAGCATTATAAGTTTCATTATAAGTAGAAAGTTTCCGTTCCTTTATTTTAACCGGTTCCAAACATCTTTATGAAAAAGTCGCTTACTTCAATTTTTTTTAGGACTAATCCAAAGAGAATAGCAGACAACCTAAAATCAACAGAGACTGAAGAATCTTGCACAACATATAATATGTTGAAGGTACAAAAAATCACTCATAACTCTATTAGTCCCTCATGTAAAAAGAGGGAACATTTATTATCACATGGTTATTCATTGGTATTAATTATATATGTTTATGATTTATGGTTGCATATGTATCCCTATGTTTATTTCTGTAATCTGTAAGTATTTATGTAGCCAGACAATGATTTTAGGTTTCGCGGCACCTGTTCAGATGGACCAAAGAAGTCACATATGCAGATTATTATGAGCGTGCCTTAACGAACGGTGTACTCGGCATTCAAAGAGGAACAGATCCTGGGGTGATGATTTATATGCTTCCTCTAGGTGTTGGTGTTTCCAAAGCTACAACTTACCATCGGTGGGGAACACCATTTGATTCTTTCTGGTGCTGCTACGGAACAGGTAGGTATTTATTTTGGTTTTTTACTTCTTTATAAAGTAGTTAGCGCCTTAGTGGAATGGTTACGTGGTTTGAGATGCTATAAAGAAGATTATTACTGGAAAAAAAAAGTACTAAGCGATTTGTTGGTATTCTAAAGTGGCAAACAATATTAAACGAACAAATATTTGAAACATGAAACTTAATATGAGACGGAGGGAGTAATATTGTTTGTAAACTCTTCTATTCTCTTACCAGTGTGCCGTTCTAAATTTATTTTTCCTTTGTCATTAGGAATCGAATCATTCTCAAAGCTGGGAGATTCTATCTATTTTGAAGAGGAAGGGAATAGTCCTAGTCTATACATCATTCAGTACATATCAAGTTCATTTAATTGGAAATCTGGGAAAGTTTTGCTCACTCAGACAGTTGTTCCAGCTTCTTCGTCGGACCCTTACCTACGAGTTACATTTACCTTCTCTCCTAATGAGGTACCTATTACATTGCCTTATGGCATCTCATTGTTATGATGATAGGCATTGGACTTTTGAGATTATAAATTTATGATCCATTTGTTTAGCCTTATTTAAGAAACCGATGAAACACGTAGCATAAGATCTTCATTTCAAAACTTGATTTCTGCAGAAAACTGGTACTTCGTCAACTTTGAACTTTCGTCTTCCATCTTGGACTCGCGCTGACAGTGCAAAGGCGATATTGAATACTGAAACTTTATCTCTGCCAGCTCCAGGTCTGAATCTATCTTTACTTACCTTATCTAACGCAGATAGATGCTGGAATGTTTAATCACCTTGAAAAAGAAGACGAAAATGAACAATCACTTAAGTTAGGACAGGACGCACACACTATCATGCAGACTAGTTAGGTCCGAATCTATCTTGGACTCATGCAGACGAAAATTAATCTATCTATACATATTTGTGTATTTTATAACCAAAAAAATTAACACTTGAAACATGAAATTAATGTTTTATTGTCTGGATCTTTAGGGAATTTTTTGTCAATCACACGACAGTGGAGTGCTATTGACAAGCTGACTCTTCAGATTCCTCTTACCATCAGAACAGAAGCCGTAAAAGGTAGCTTTGCAATACAATCTATGAAAGAATATATTGATTATCATTAATTCATTACCCTTCGTTGAGTGTGTTTGTGCGGGCGCGCATGTGTATATTTCATGCAAGAATGCATGTACATTACTGATATTCTGTTTTCAAATTAAAATACAGATGAAAGACCTGAATATGCATCTGTTCAAGCAATTCTTTACGGACCATATCTTCTCGCCGGTCATACAACCAGCAATTGGGACATTAAAGCCGGAACCGATCTGATTACTCCGATTCCTTCCAGTTACAATAGTCAACTAGTTTCTTTTTCACAAGACTTTCAAAATTCAACTTTTGTTATAACAAACTCAAATCAATCACTCACAATGCAAAACTTACCTGAACCTGGAACCGATATTGCTCTTTATGCTACCTTTAGACTTATCCCAAAAGATGCTACCAGTAAATCAGTCACAATAGAACCGTTCCATCTTCCTGGAACGATTGTAAGTCACCAAGAACCGGATCAACCTCTTACCGTCGTTGATTCTTCCAAAGACGGGCCTTCTTCAATATTTCTCGTAGTACCAGGATTAGACGGACGGAATCAAACAATATCTTTACAATCACAAAGCAATAAAGATTGTTACGTGCATAGCGATATGAGCTCTGGTTCGGGAGTTAAGCTAAGGTGTAAATCCAATTCTGAAGCTGGTTTTAACCAGGCAACAAGCTTTGTTGCCGGGAAAGGATTAAGGCAATACAATCCTATCAGTTTTGTGGCTAAAGGTGGAAACCAGAATTTTCTTTTAGAGCCATTGTTCAACTTCAGGGATGAACACTATACAGTATATTTCAACATTAAAGATTGATACAACCTTTGTATTATTCTATTGGTTTGAAATAAGTATTATATGTAAGTTTCGCCTAGAAAAGTTCGAATAATGAAAATTTCGTTGTAGAAAGATTAGCAGATGAATTTATAGTAGATTGTATATGGATTGTTTTGATCCATCTGTTCTAATCTAAATCATAATTTATCCAATCCTTCTATTGCACTTTTTAAACTAAATCATAATGATACACTTTATACTAAACTTTTGTGTGTATATAAAATTGAAGAAACATCAAAGGAGAGATCAGTTAGATTAGTTTCAATACAAAACAATATATATTGCACGTTTGAAACTTTAAAGACAATAAATTACAAAGGATATACTTCCCACTCCAAATATAAGTAGTTCCAAAGTATACATCTAAAAAAATCACTAAATTTTGTATGTCGGATATATGATTCCAAACATTTTGTGTTGCTCGGAAATACACTTTAAAAAACATGAGTATTTTAAAAATATTAAAGAGGCGTGGGGAGCGCCCTAAATAATAATATAGTATTTTTATGTTTGGTTTATCGAAACCAAACCCAATATATTTATTCATGTTTGTGTATGTGACCATCGGTGCATGGTTTAAGTGGCTTTCCGCAAAGGCGTTGATTGTGTTTGAACGATGCTTGTTGAAGGTGGCTAAAGGAAGGAACAGCCGGAATCCTCCCGAAGAGATGGTTGTGACTAAAGTCCGCATGTCCAATATACAAGGCTAATGCCATGGACTTAGGAATCAAACCATTCAAATGATTTCGTGATAAATCAAGGTTTATGAAATATGAGGTTTCAGTAAACACATCCGGTATAGGTCCCCTCAAAGCATTTCTACTCAAATCCAAATGGCTCATTCTTGATGCCAACAAAGTCTTCGGGATCCTCCCTGTCAAGTTGTTATACTTCAGGTTCAGTGAGTCCAGAACTGACATTTGCCCCAAGGAAAACGGAATTGGACCGGATAACATGTTCAACGATAAATCCAAGTCTGCTAGCCCGTAAATATTTGAAAAAGACCGCGGAATTCGACCGTTTATCCGATTGTGACTTAGTAATGCTCGGTTCAACTTTTTTAGTTTTCCGATGTTTCCAGGAATGGGGCCCTCCAAAGCGTTGTTACGAAGGTCAAGTTGCATTAAGTTAAAGAGGTTTATAAGACTAGTTGGAATTTTTCCAGAGATATGATTGTCTGCAAGGTTGAGCATTGTAAGTTGGGTGAGGCGCCCTATTTCATACGGAATCTTTCCGGAAATATAGTTTCCAGAGAAATCTATGATTTGGAGAAAATTGAGGGTTGTGATGCATTCAGGGATATTTCCCGAAATACCCTTCCAATCGGAGATGGTAATGCTAGAGAGTTGTGTGAAGTTGCAAATTGATGGGGAGATGTGTCCAGTCATGTATCCACTTTCCATGTTTTTTGTTCGCCTATAGCTTTGGTGGTTGTCCCCCACGGTGAGACCGTCGAGGGTGATCTCTGCGACTCGATGTGTGGTCGGGTCACAACTGATACCATACCAATTGTAGCAACAATTGGTGCCTCTCCATGAATGGAAGATTCCAAAGTAAGGTTCATTGAGAGCTGCTTTGAAAGACATCAATGCTGCCCATTCAGAAGGAGGGCATGACTCAACGGGTGAGACACTAAGAAGTTCTAAGGAAACTACTAGTATTGACATTGTCAAAACTACTCTAGCACCACACATTTTTTTTGGTTTATTAATTATTTAACTAGCATATAGATTGGAGTGAGTCTGCAACTATGCAAATGTCACTTACTATTTATATAAGGGCAGTAGCAATAGGTTAGTGTGATGTGAGGGGATATCTATGCTTGTGACATACGGATTAATCTTTGATATATTCTCAAAAGCTAGCAGTGCATGGTTCTGTTAACAAGAAAGGAATTTTGTAAATGTCTATTTTTTTCTTCCTAAAGTTGTCTTGCCTTGGTTTGGTGATGGGGGCAGCCCAGCTAATTATTAGATCCATCGTGTTTAGCGTTATAGCATGTGGTTAAAGAATGTAACATTGACAAGTGGTAATTGACGTTGGACTTGATAGAAAGAATCACAGTTCGATTTCCCGCAACTGCAATCGGGAGGATGCTGAAACCACTTGATTGCAGAACCGACCGCCGAACCAGCGGTCCAGCAGGCCGGATACAAATGGTGAAAAAAAAAAAAAAAACAAGTAATATTCTTAATTAGGATAAAGTATTAACTTCAAACAATCGGATTATTGTATTTAAGGTTTAACTCAATTGATAATATTGATATATTTTGTTTGACGATTGATAATATTGATGTTGTTACTAGTTAGGTTGTACATATTTACCTGTGTTCAAACTCGTAGCTCGTAATTATGTGTGAATTTTAAGTGGTAATACTTGTCACTTCGTCTATATTTTTTTTATGGCAAATATATTATAATTAATAACCGGTCTCTGCACAAGACAAACAGAGGCCAAGAAAAGCGAAACTACAAAACATGCATCGTATATAAACGGAACACCGGTGAATAAAGTCAAAAACGGACATCACCTAATAAAAATTTACTTCTAATAAAAAACCACCAACCTACCAACTTACAACTAAGCATGATAACTCTTATTAATTACCGGTTTATATTTTTTCTCTCATAAAAATGCACTATGGGACCCACGTGTTCTCAAATCCAAACCGATCTAAATAAAAACCGCAAACCGATCCAAAAAATCGAAAACCGCAAAACACCGAATATTTTTGGATGTTCTTTTAAGAAAACCGCTGGATCGGATCGGATTTCGGATTGATTTCTCAAAACCAATCTAAAACCGAACCAACCGCATACATATATACTAATACTTATTTATATTTTTATTAGTATGAATATATGTTGCATTAAACTATTTTTTGTTCATTTTAAATTTTGATAATACTATTTGTTAGCTTAATTTAATTTATTTCTTACTTTTTGATATGTTTTAAATATAATTTATAATTATCACTTCAAAATATTAATTTTTAATGTATTATATGTTATATTTTACATCAAAGTTGATATTTATTTCATCAAAAAATCCAAACTATTACTCCTTTATGGTGTTTTTTTATAATATTAATATTTAATAAAAAAATTACAATTCATAATTTGGATATCCAAAAACCGATCCAAATTAAACCGCATAAAATTGGATCGGATCAGATTTTTTTTATTTGTCATCCAAAATCGAACCAAACCGCAAATAAAATTAATTTTGGATCGGATGAATTTTTGCCTCAAAACCGATCCAAACCGAACCGCGAGCACCCCTACTATGAGTTCTTTATACTGTTATTTTTTCCTAAATTGGTCATTTATCTTCATAAGCGTGTACGAGTTAATCTTTTATTTTATTTTTACACATGTCCTATATTTTTATAAATATGCATGAGTTAATCCTTTGTATTTATAAATGTGCACGAGTTAATCTTTAATCTTATTTATTTGTAACATAATGAAAGGTTTAAAACAATGACACATTTATTGTTCAAAAAAAAAAAACAATGACACATTCGAAGAATTTGAAACATTTCATAAAACCATAAATGATGATGAGCATTCATCTTGTTCATCACTTACTTCACTAATTTATAACAAAGTACGTTCAAATACACCTCAAAGTTATATGAATTATATGTTATGTTTGCTTTTGTATGTTCCAATCTCTTTCAAACTCTAAAATTGAAATCTCTAATTCTCATTAAACTCTAAATTTACCAAACTTAAAAAAAGTTGAGGTTTAATTAATTGTTTCAAACCTTTTACATGTGTCAATGTTTCAAACACTTCATTATGTTACAATTAAATATGATAAATGATTAATTTGTGCATATTTATAAGAAAAAAATAAAGGATGAATACGATATAAATAAATTTCATAAATGATTAACTTGTGTATGTTTACAAAGATAAATGAACAATTTAGAAGAGAAAAAAAATATAAAGGACAAATTTATTACAAATGCTAATAAATAAGATAAATAACTTTTGATGTAATTTTGTTTTAAATTTATTATAGTTTATCTATTATATTTTCTCTATAAATTTATGGATTATCAACTAATTTATCTATCATCCCTCAGCCTTAAGTGAACAATTAAGGTATGACAAAATGAGGAAGGCACAAAAGTAAGTAAGTGTGTTGCTTATTACACCAAAAAGAAAATGTGAGGATTGCACTTTGACACTTTAATTTGTGTGTAGTATCTGATTCAGTACTATTGTAGGAAATTAAAGCAGTTGTTTTTCTAAAGTGATGCTAATAGTATAACAACATCTGGTAAATTATCACATCAGAGTTAAAGTGGCAAAGCTCAAAGTTTCTCGTCTAGGTGCTTGCTTCTTTCTCACCTCTATCTATATGAAAAAGTAAAAAACACTCTTGAATACTTCAACTGGATCGTTCTAGTTCAAGTTGAGTCCAATGTTGAAGGTCTAAATGCAATGCCTTAAAGCACAATAAATTTCTTATTCTTTTTTACTCCTTAAGCCTCTCGCACTCTCTGAAAAACTAAAAATATTCGGCATGGTTAGATTCAGAGATACAAATTAAGAGAAAAAGGCTAGAGTTGCAGTAATATCAGAATATCATTACTTAACAAAATAAGAATTACACAGAAAATATATAGAAAACCTAAACTGACTAAACTACTAACTTAGAAACATAAGCTCAATATCATAAGTCCACTAATACTATTATCTAATACATACTATTATCTAACTTAGAAGCATTATGAGTTTGTCAAACAAAATAGGAAAAACATATATCAAATAAAATAAATTTCTAATATTTTATTTCTAATACTACGTACCCCTCAAGCTATATCTTAATAAGCTTTGAGTTTGCCTCAAACTTCATACTTCAGATTTCATACTTCAAACTTCGGATTTGGATTTCAGACTTCAGATTTCGGACTTCCAATACTTCAGATTTCATACTTCAAACTTCGGATTCAGATTTTGGACTTCGAATTTTAGACTTCAGATTTTGGACTTTGGATTGCGAGCAGACGCCACTCAGATTCAGACTGTGAGTATTCCCTCAACGAATTCAGATATTCAGATTGTGAGTATTCCCTCACCGGATTCAGCTGTGAGTATTCCCTCACCGAATTCAGATGTGAGTATTCTCTCACCGGGGTTCAGATGTGAGTATTCCCTCACCGGATTCAGATGTGAGTCTTTCCCTCACCGGATTCAGATGTAGTCATATTCCTAATAGATTGACCCCCAAATAACATATCCAAACGATAATAATCCAATAGAGGCCACTATTGAATAATTTACACCTTGTATTTTTTTATTATTCCCTCAACGAATTCATACTGTGAGTATTCCCTCACCATATTCAGATTTCAGACGTAACCAATCATAACAAAATAAAATTAATTGAAGCAAATCAAATCAAACAGAACCAAACCGATCAAACCAAACAAAATAGGGACAAAACTTACATGCATTTCTTATTTTTCCTCTCACAAAGAGGTAGTTTTTTTTATTAAAAAATAATTTTCTTTTATTTTTTCAAAATGAAAAAACACAAATAACCACCTCTTTGTGAGTGGAAAAGTAAGAAATACATGTATGGAAATGCATATAAGTTTTGTCCACAAAATAAAACCAAACCAACTGAAATCAACCAGAATGGATCAAACCAAACACAACAACAAAACTAACTAAGAGAGGAATCAATGCATTCTAAATCAATCAGAGAAAACCAATTGAAAAAATCATATCTATTTCAACCATTGTTACTACTATAATCCAATAATAACCAACGTAATAAGAAGGATAAACACCCATCTTTCTTATTACTAATTTCTCCAATTGCCACTTTCACTAACCCTAATCTCCTATTAAGTTTGGAGGGAATAGTAATTACCATGGTAATTACCTTCCTTAACCTAATCTCCTAAATCCACTTTTTTTTGCCAAATAAATAGCAACCAATTTAATTATTATTTCCTATTTTGTCTGCTGAAATTATTTCCTTTACAGATTTCAAGAAACGCCTATTCTTATTTCATTGAAATAATAAAAACAGGCTTATTTTCATTCTGAGAACCTATCATCCCTTTTGCAATAATCCCTTTGCCTTCCTCTTTCATCTCTCTTCAACCCACTCTTCATCAAACCCTTTCATCTCTTTCTTCCATCTCTTAAAGAGATTTGTCTTTGTTCATCAATTCAGATTAAAAACACAGTAGAATTTTTGTCTCCTTTGCAAAATGGTAAAAACTATTTTTCTTTGTTTTCTATTATCCCTAGAGGTAAACTTTTAAGGCTTCATGCAATTTTTGATTCAGTTTTCTTCCACAAAGCAAGTTAATATTGTTGGTGTTTGTATGTCAATTTAGGTTGGTATTATAAATTTTGGGATTTTCATATTGGGGATTTCTCAAATCAAGGTAATTGTTGTAGTTGTTTAGTTTCCATATATAGGTTTACGCTAATTAACCTAGAAAATATATAAAATATTATGTCCTTTTCAACATGTAATCTATCCGTTTTCTACCTTGCATACATTCCCTTGCTATGGTTGTGCAGGTTTAGGAAGAAGGTGGAAGAGATAGAATGTGTAAAAGTTTCATTGCAGCTGCTCCGAGTGAAGGATTAAATAACTAAAATTTGCAAGGCCAATTCATTGCAAATGAAACATTTCATATTGTCATTTTGATTGGAAGCTGTCAAATGTAGAAAACCTACAAAATTTATTTTACCTGGCTTCTTTGAATGAATATTTATTTATGAATGGTTATCGAGTTGGATGAACTAGATGTATATAATTGACTAGGTCTATAGATTTTAATTGACTAGGCCTATTGCTTATAGTTATGTCTTAACTCAATTAAGAAGCTAAGTTTATAAGGTTTAAAGACTAATAAAGTTCGAAGGTTTTGCTTAATACATATGTCTGTCTATGGTTTTGTTTTATGTCCTCCCCTTTTGTTTCTTTGTATCTTTGTTATCTTTAATATATTTCTACGGTTGCTCTTGGTAATGCCGTTATTAATGTTAGGCTAAACCTAAAAACTTTACAATTGTGTGTATTAATTTTAGTGGTATTACTATTTTATCTACAATTTTTCTATTTTTTTAATAATAACTCTATTTAAAATACTCCACCTAACAAGACATTATATAAATATTAAAATTTATCGATTAAACCGTCAAAATTTGCAAGAGTTTTTAATGCATATATAGATCAACTCTACAAATCCCCATAAAAAAAAAGAAAGAAAAATATGAACTCTAAATTTTTTAAATTAATTGAGCTTCTTCTTCAAAAAAAAAAAAACTCTACAAATTTTAATTCAATAATATAATAATATTTCTTGACAAAAAAGTAAGTAATACTATTCAACAATTAGATTGAATTACATATAATTGACCGTGCGAAAGCACGGGCATGAAATCTAGTTTAGTTCAAATACCAATACGATGCACACATAATTCCATCAGCATGTATCGCACCGCATCAAATACTTGCAAATCCAAAAATATAGCTACAGCCAACGAACAAATTGAACAGAACGACAATCAACAGATCCAGAAGACTAGCAAACATATTCCCAAATTATTGAAAACTCAAAGCGGAAGCAACGAATGAGTCAAGGCGCATCGAACCATGCTCTCAATACCATGTTAGATTCAGATATACAAATTAAGATAAAGAGAAAGCGGCTAATATCAGAATATCATTGCTTAACAAAATAAGAATTACACAATCTGAAGCGTGTTTTTGTTTGTTTCAGATTCTAGAATTCGAAATGGGAGGTTTTTAATTCTAGAATTTGAACTAGATTCTAGAATTCAATTCAATATTTTAGATGAAGTTTACATCAGGAAACAAAATTATGATTAAATATGTATATTACAATAAAAAGAAAAATTATATCAAATATTAGACAAAAAAAATTGCATTAAAATGATTAGGCAATTCAACTTTCCACTTGTGAAGGAAGATGAGAGCAAATAGAACTCTCTTGTTCATATTTTGAAAAGTTACAGAATAACCACACACCATATAAAAAATCTCTTCTTTTTTTTTTTTTTTTTGTGTGATTTTAAAGCAACTAACATTTGATCAATCATAATATATATTCTCAATTATCATGGTTGAATATACCACAATCTATGAAGCCCCGATACTCCAAAAATGACAAAGTATCGTGTCTAATACCGATATTCATATCGGAGAGTATAGGACAATTAATATTATTTTTTTAAAGAAAAAATTATGGATACGTGTCGGATACTTATTTGATACGCGTATCAGAGAAGTATCGGACAACTAATGTTCCATGATGATAGAATTGGAGGACATCATACTGATACAATCTGTGTTTCCTTTTAAATAGTGAATGTTAGGGGATGATGTTTTTTTTGTCCCATAAGTGTAGCTCAATTGGTAGCTACCATGGACGTTATTGGAGTGGTCGGGGTTCGAACCCCGGATTCCACACTTCTCCACATTTAAAATGTGTGAGTCTTGTCATTTAGGCTACTTGACAAAAAAAAATGGATGATGTTTTTTGTATGGTACTTATGATGTTTTTTTTTGGATAGTACTAGTTATGTTATTTTTGGGTAGTACTTACTTAACTTAAGATATGTAATAATCACTTGTTTGCTCAGTATATGTAATCGTCAATTGTTTGCTCAGTTTGAGTAATTTGAATGATAATTTATTATCATTATCAATTTTTGTTATGTTTATATATTGTGCATTTATATATTTAATTTTAAATTTAAGTTTTAAATAACGTATCGCAGCAGTATCGTATCGGGGATTTTGAAAAAAAATTCATATCGCCGTATCGGTATCGTATCGTATTGGTATCATGTCACGTATCCGGGCTTCATATACCACAATGTTAGAATAAGATAAGACCCCTCCCCCAATGTGATTCTACTGTCATTTTATGTTCATAATTTATTGGATCATTATTTAAATTTCGCATTGTGTACAATATGCATAAATAATTATGTTATGTTTACTTTATGAAAATATTATCATATTTTATTTTTGAAATTTATGTTCAGTTTAAATTGTTAATATTGAGCTAAATGACTCATGGTAGTAACAATTGTGATTGAGATGATATGAAAATTAAACAAGCTTGAAAATAAATATCCTCTTTTCAAAAGAGGAGGGATCCGTTGACTCCAGGAGTAAGTCTCCTTAAAGTTACTCCGCTTAATAACTCGATATCGGCATTATATTTCTTCAATCCAACCGTCGAATTCAAATATCTCATTGAGTAGATCAACTCCATAAATTTTTATAAAAATTCAAAATCGTTTGATACTTTTTCTGATAACTTCAATTGAACGTACAACAAACTTTTAAAAAAAACCGTTGAATTTCAATAGTATGAATACATAACTACATTTTTTGAATTTTTATAAAAATTTGTGGAGTTGATCTACTCAATGAGATCTTTGAATTCAACGGTTGCATTGAAGAAATATAATGCTGATATCAAGTTATTAAGCGGAGTAACTTTAAGGAGACTTACTCCTGGAGTCAACGGATCCCTCCTCTTTTCAAAAACATTGTTTTGAAAATTTCAAATTTTTGAAAAGTGATAGATTTATTTTTAAAAATTGAAAAGAAAAGGCTGAAAAATATATTGTATCTATCTTAAATAAATCACGAGAATTAATAAGAATTTAATATTAAATTCGCTAACAATTGCAATTATTTTTACAAATTTATTTTTTAAGATAGATAGCTAATTAATATTTTCATTAAATTATTTATTATAAATTGTATAAAAGAAATGTAACATAATTAAGACTATGCTGATAAAAAAATAATTAATTCAATTGAATAATTAAAAGCGGTTTTTATAAAAGATACTCACTCCGTCCCAAATTATAAGAAAAAAACAAAAATCACACTTATTAAGAAAACCAATACATAATAATTTGGAGTATGTATTTTTGTATTTTTCTTGAAATAAGTTTAATGGGAAGATGTACAAATAATTTTAATTGGTTATTTCTTATTGATAAAAGTGGAGAGATAGAGAGAGAAAATTAAGTGCAAGTTGCATTTAATTTTATGAGAGTAAAAGTAGAAATAATTTTTGGAAAAGAGAAATTTTGATTTTTTTTCTTTTATAATTTAGAACAAAAAAATTGAGTTTTTTCCTTATAATTTGGGACGGAGGGAGTACAGTAATAAGATAATTCAATACTCTCTCTGTTCCAAATTATATGTCGTTTTACAATACCAATGAAGCATTGAATGCTATTTTTCCTATTATACCCTTCATTATTTATTACTTTCTCTTCTTTCAATTCTTCAATTTATCTTTCCCATACAATTAATGAAGAACAATTTTGTAAATCAACTCATAATCTCTCTTTTCAATACAATAATGATTACATTTCTTAATATGTGTAAAAATGTCAAAGTGACATATAATTTGAAACGGATGGAGTATTTTTTTGAGGCATTTGAATCAGGACAATACAAAGATATTTCCACTCTGTTTTTTTTTTTTTCCTTTTTTTGTTTTTTTATTAGTTTATAGATAGATACACATTATTTTCACAATATGGTTTTTCACATTTCCACACATTTCTCTTAAAAAAAAAAATCAAGTCACTCTTTTAGCTACACAAGTACTATGTTTTTTTCATAAAAAAACTAGAAACTATGCAATGTGTCTCGATAGAAATTTTCCAAGAGAATCCAAAGAAGAGCAATAAAAGAGACGGAGTAATGGTGTCATGTGTCCGTAGCTAGTAACATGTCCCCACGGCCAAAAAGTTGTCTTGTCCCTTGCATCCGTACAATTCGTGCGTGTCTCTGTAAGGTTCACTTGCTACTTTCTCCGTACGATAATATACATGTTTAAATGTTTTATACCAAATCACATAAATAAAAAATGGAATTACTAATTAATATGGTAAGAAAAAGAGAAATTCTGAGTTAGTTTATTAATTTGTTTTTTATCAATGGTGTAATTAAATTGAAGAATTGAAAGAAGAGAGTAATAAATAATTAAGAGTATAATAAAAAAATAGTATTAAATGTTTCATTGGTAATATAAAATGACTTATAATTTAGTACAAACTAGGATAATACTTGTGCATATGCACGGTCGCGGCGTTTCCGCAGTTTTTTTTATTGTAGGGCGATATTGTGCAGTATAAAATTAGTCCCGTAATAAAATGACTTGTCAGTGTGAAATTGGTTCCATCTATGATAGTTATAATTATAATATTTATCA
This sequence comes from Trifolium subterraneum, assembly GCA_951799995.1. NCBI lineage: Eukaryota > Viridiplantae > Streptophyta > Magnoliopsida > Fabales > Fabaceae > Trifolium > Trifolium subterraneum. The sequence continues at coordinate 25,786,151 of OX637461.1, forward strand.
ATGAGAATCTGTTCATATATGAATAGTATTGAACTTATTAAAATACAGTAGTTATTTCTCATTTTAATAGTAGCAATATATTATATAAGTACTACAGAACAAAAGTAAAAAAATATTAATTAAAACTCATTATAAATTTTTTAAAATACAATCAAAAATATTTGACATGAGTTAAAATTTCTAGACTATAATTTATAGGGTTGACGCTCATTATATATATGTCTACAGTGACGTAAGATTATTTGTGATAATATGGTTGAAAAGTAATTTTTTTGTCATTTTGAAACGGAGGGAGTAGTAATATGAATTCGTACTACATGATGCAGACTTGCAATTATTTTAGACATATTGATAAATATATGTCCGTATTTTTTATATTTTGATGGCAAATATCTGTTCCATATTTTTTGTATTTATTAATGATAATTTTTTGTCCAATATTTATTTATGTATAAAAAATAAATGTATGTGGCATGCATATTAATATATAAGTAGTAGAACTATAAGTCCCGTAGAAATTTTAAAGAAATAGACACTCGTATTAAATTATGACTAGAAATATTAGTCCCCGTAAAAATTATAAAAAAAATAGGCACACATATTAATATATGAGTATAAATATAGATCTCGATAGAAATTATAATAAAAATAGGCACGCGTATTTATATATGAGTAGAAATAGAGGTCTTCATAGAAATTATAAAAATGTAGACACGTGTATTTTTATATGAGTAGAAATACAGGTTCACGTAGGGCTGGAAATGAGTCGAGTCGAACCTGTCTGAGCTCGACTCGATAAGAATTGATTTGGTTCGAAACTCGGCTCGAGTTCGACACGAACTCTTTTTTCAGCTCGTTTAAAGTTCACGAGCAGTTCGGTTCAGCTCGGCATGTTCATTTCGCGAACTAACGAACCTTCAACCGTTTAAATGAGACAAAATACTCAAATAAAGAGAAAATTATATAAATAAACAAATATTTTTTACTACTTTTAAAAGACTTGGGATTTGAGAATATTATATCACACTTAGGAAAAGGTGAAACAATAACAAACCCACCATAAGCATTTTGTTGTGCTTCCAAGACATGTAGTACACCATCTAATTATAACAAAGTTTTTTCTCAATGTTAGATAACTTAACCGATGTGTGATCCCCGTGAGCTTAACTCAATTGGTAGGGATATCGCACTATATGTGCAGGAGCCCGGGTTGGAACCCGGGACACTCCACTTATTTACCTTTAAGGTGGATTTTCTAGCCGCTAGGCTACTTGACCAAAAAAAAACTTAACCGATGTGGGACTTAGTGTTAGTGGATAAATTGTGAAGTATCAAAGTAACAAGTATCACTTATGCTTCCAAAGAGAAATAATGTCAGTGTCTTTTTTTATTTTGTAAAATTTTACACACGCGCACACACACACATATAGGCATGAGTATTAATATAAGATTAAAAATATAGGTCTCCGTAAAAATAAGAATAAAATAAAGTTGTATTTATATATGAGTAGAAATATTAATTGACTTAATTTTTAAATTTGTTGTGAAAAGACTCAAATAACCCTTAAAATATAGAGGTGTCAAATTTTGAACCAGGGATTGCAAGGGTAAAGTAGTATTTCATTAGTATGTTCTGTTCATAGAGTTATATGATTTTTTCAAAAAAATGACTTATAATTTAGTATGAAGGCAACAGTTATTACAATAATCTATATTTGGTGTTTTAACACCAATACACAGTAAAAACCCTAAATTTCCTCGAACTCATAATAGAGATGATATGTGATACTTTTGTGTATAACCATTGCAAAGAAAGAATCTGTTGTGGCAAGTGTGAGTGTTAAGTCCCATATTGTTTAGAAAAGTGGAGGTTGAACACTTTATATGTGAGAGGACCCATAAACCTACAGCCTTAAGATTTTGAGTTAAAGTGTGGTGTCCAGCTCGATCACTTGTAGAGTTGTTCTTAGACCCAATGTGGATGATCCCCCGGCTGCCCCCTCTTGACCCAACAGAATTAAACACTACTTTTACGATAAACTTCATGTTTGAGTTCCTTCTTTGCAATTGGTATACACAGAACCATCACCCATCATCTCTATTTTGAGCTTGAAAAAATTTACAGATTTCAGATTTAGAGGAAGAAAATATGATTGGTAAACTTTAGGGTTTAAATTGGAGTTGAAAGCAAATATAGTCATTGCAAACCTCCTCAGCTAATTTCAAAATCAATCAAATTCGTCTATGGAAATGTGAGTGTTAGCGTGAAAGGATGCATCAATAGTTAATGTCACATATTTGCACTATTAACAACTCAAATTGACAGGGGAACTGATATGATATAACTTTAACAAATTAAAGAATGATTTGATAAATTTAGGAGCGAAACTGATTGATAGGTGAAAATTCAAAGACTAAGTTGACTATTTGCTATATTTAAGATATTATATGAATTTTTTAAGAAGAAAATATTATATGACTAGGTCCCCATGAGCTTAGCTCGGTTAGTAGGGATATCGCATTATATATATAAGGGTTATCCTTCGAACCTCAAACACTCAATTTATCTATGTTAAAGGTAGAAAATTTTAAGCCATTAAATTACTTGACAAAAACATATAGTGTAAGACTAGAACGGAGTTAGGTTATAAGTTAAAAACGTAAACCTAGTTCAAGTCGGAAACAAACAAAAATTTCTTAGGATGTACTCCCTCCGGCTTTAATTATAAGCAAATTTTCACTTTTCGGATTTATTGATTAACTAATGTATCTGGCCTTAAATAAAGATCAGATACATTAGTTGTTCAATGAATCTAAAAAATAAAAATTTACTTATAATTAAGGTCGGAGGAAGTAGATAGTGGTTGATTATCTATTAACAAAGCAATTTTAGACAAAGCAATTTTAGGGACCTTAATTTTTTGTTGTCATAAAATAATTAAATTTCAAAAAATGTCTGGCGCTAGCACTCTGCTAGGGCAAAACTATGAGAGCCCCGTTGCAAACCCTGCGAAATCCACAGAAGAAGAAGACCAACAAGAACGTAACACAAAAAAAGCTAAAGAAGGCAATCCAAACAGCACAACAGAATCAATAAAAACTGGATCTTACAGAGATATGGTCACCGGTGTCTCGGAGGAGAGGAGGAAGGCTGTTGGGAGTGTGGAGGAGGATGATATGGAGGGAGAGGAGGCTGAAGGGGAAGGTATGAAGGTGGAAGAGAAGATTATCGATGGCTATGAGTGTTCGGAATTCGTTTTTTCGAAATCTGAAGAAAAACGAATATTTCGGCCATGGCGGCGGGGGGTGATTGTGAAGTTACTAGGGAGAAGAATTGGATATAAAGCTTTGGAGACAAGGTTGAAGCAGATGTGGGTGAGGAAAGGTGTTATAAGTATAATTGATCTGAGTAATGATTACTACTTGGTAGTCTTTACAAACGAGGAGGATAAATATGCAGCCCTCATGGATGGACCATGGTTCATTTACGACCACTATTTGACGGTGAAAGAATGGAGCCCAAACTTCCAACCAGCAAGTGACACCATTGAACAAGTAGCAGTTTGGGTGAGGATCTCAGGATTGCCTATAGAATTTTACGAAGCAAATTCTAAATTTCATAGGTAATCGTGTGGGGAAAACAGTTAAGGTGGACAAGAACACTTTAACACATGAGCGAGGGAAGTATGCTAGACTGTGTGTTCAAGTGAATCTATCTAAACCTTTATTAGCAGCATTCACCATCAAGGGAAGGAAATACAATGTTGAATATGAAGGATTACACATGTTATGCTTAACATGTGGAAAATTTGGTCATTACAAAGAGGGATGTCCGGAACGTGTACAAGTGGATGTCGAACAAAAAAATTCTACGATGCAGGGAGGAAGCTTTGTTAACCAGGTGCATGGGCTATCTCATGACAATAATGATGGGCCATGGAGGGTGGTTCAGAAGCAGCGAAAGGGGAAGAAGGGTGGGCCAACTCGTAATGCTATGGCGGCGGAAGGGAAGAGTACCGGAGGTCCGGGGAGAGTAAATGTAGATGTTGAGACAATAAATGTGGAGCCAAAAACAGGGGGATCCAGGTTTGTAGCATTGAGTGAGGAAATACCAGAAATTAATGAAGAAGACATGGAGAGAGACGATGGAGGGAAGGGGAACGAGCAAAATAAGGAGAGGATGATGGAAGGTGTTGACTCTGGTATTGAAACGGCAAACACTATACTAGGAAAGCGAGGATTTCAAGGGGTGGTAGATAAAAAAGGAGAAGGCACACAAGAGAGAATATCCAAGGATTCAAAGCTGGCGACACGTGGAGGTGGACAGTTCAAAGGAAAAAACGGTTCAGCAAGTAAAAGAGGAAATATAGTGGACCATACAAAGAAAGTTGCCCTGCTACAAAAAGAAAAAATTGGAAGCCACCAAAATGTTATTGCAGAGCAAATGAATAATGCTATGTTGGAAGGAGGTGGAGAAGAAATTGGTGTGGGGGGTGTTTCAGGGATGGGCCAGCAGGGTGTTCAAAACCCAAATACTCCAAGACCTCCAAATCTTGGTTTGACACCTCCTGAAGCAATGTCTCATGAACACCAACATGGAAGAGCAAATGCTTTGGATAATGAATTATTTGTAGATGCTAATGACCATAGTTCTATGGGAAGCAGTGATTCGGATATGGAAATTGTTGAAGAGACACCCCGTCTCAAACAATAAATTTCTTGAAGGATTTCTGTGAAGGAATTTCTTGTGATTATTTACTTGAAGTTTATGATGAATACTAATAATAATAGTATATTTGTGTGGAATTGCAGAGGTGCAGCCAGTACTTTCTTTCTTAGTGCTTGTAAACACTATGTGAGCTCTTATAAACCAATTATGCTCGTTATAGTGGAGATTAGATGTGATCCTAATAAATTGAAGCGCACTTTTCAATTATTAGGATATGATTGTTTTGTCGCGTCGGAAGGAAATGGCTTTTCAGGAGGTATCGTTGTGGTATGGAAAGAAGATTTTATGAATGTGCGGATATGTAATAAGAAATATTAATACATGCACTTACAAGTGCAGTTCAAGAACGAATATTGGTGGTTCTTTACTCCCATTTATGATAGCCCAAATGAGGAGAATAGAAGAGCTTTGTGGGAAGATTTAATTTCCATTGCTAATAATATGAATGATGTTTGGCTGGTAGCTGGTGATTTTAATGATATAGCTAGTGTTGATGAGAAAAAGGGGGGAGCAGCTGTGTCTATTCGCAAATGTAACAAGTTTCAGGATCGTATTAGTGCCTGTAACTTAATGGATTTGGGTGCTATGGGACATAAGTTCACGTGGCGAGGTCCTATTTATCACGGCGGACAACGTATTTATGAAAGACTTGACAGAGCTCTTTGTAATGAGAGTTGGAGATTAAAGTTTCCAGATGGGTGTGTCAAAGTGCTAGCAAGATTAGAATTTTCGGATCATCATCCCCTTTTGATCACTCCTAAAAATGTGCCTCACCCGGTGGCTCCTCGACAGTTCCGTTTTGAAAGTGCATGGCTTATGGATAGTAGTTATAATGACATGATGCAGGCGAGTTGGAAGCAAGACCAAACTGTAGTGAATAACCTTGTCAACGTCCAAAATGACTTGAGAAGGTGGAAATTTCAAACACTTGATCAAGTCTTGCGGTTAAAAAAGCATTTAACGGCTCGTATAGATGGTGTTCAACGTCGTATACAAAGCGGGAATGACAGTAGAGGACTATGGCGACTAGAAATGAAGCTGCAACATGAATTGCGCAATATTCTAAAAAAGGAAGAGCTTATGTGGTTTCAAAGATCTCGTGCGAAGTGGTTGATTGATGGAGATCGCAATACGCGGTATTACCATATGAAAACTATCACTAGACGTAGAAGAAATAATGTTCTTATGCTGAAAAATAATGCAGGGACTTGGATTGAGGAAGTAGATCAACTTCATGGTTTGGTTAATGAGTTCTATCAGAATCTATTCACAGCAAACTATGACAGCATGAAATGGACTCCAACCACCATTTCGTATCCGGATTTGGATGAGGACACAATGAGTGCTTTGGAAGCTCCTCTCACGAATGATGAAATTAAGCAAGCGGTTTTCTCTATGAGTCCTTGGAAGGCACCGGGTCCGGATGGTTTCCCAGCTGGCTTTTATCAAAAATCATGGGATATTGTCGGAAGCTCGGTCTGTGATTTTGTGAAGAAAGTCTGGACTACTCCCAGTGAGATTAGTAGTGTTAATAAAACATATATTTGCTTGATACCAAAAGTTCCACATCCTGAGTTTGTTGCTCAGTTTCGTCCCATATCTTTATGTAATACAAACTATAAAATTGTGAGCAAAGTTCTGGTGGAAAGGCTTAAGGTTTGTATTCCTATGTTGGTCTCTCCTTATCAAACGGGGTTTGTGCCGGGAAGAAATATTCATGAGAACATTGTGGTGGCTAAAGAAATGATTCACACCATGAAACGTTCAAAGAGCAGTAAAGGATCATTTGCTATCAAAGTCGACCTTTCCAAAGCATATGACAAGATTAGTTGGGAGTGTATATGGAGGATTTTATGTGAAATTAAGCTGCCGGTCCAATTGATAAATGTGATTATGCATTCTGTCACGAGCGTTGAAACTAATGTTAAATGGAATGGAGCTAGAGGGTATTTTTTTAGGCCTCAACGAGGCATCCGACAAGGCGATCCCATTTCACCTTATTTGTTTGTTTTATGTATGGATAAATTATCCCATATTATTATGCATGCTGTCAATATAGGAGAATGGCGTGGTATCAAGGCTGGCAGAGCAGGACCTATGGTCTCTCACTTGATGTTTGCAGACGATCTATTGTTGTTTGGAGAAGCTAGCGAAAAGCAAATGTAGTGTTTAATGGATGTTCTTAATAAATTCTGCAGTTTGACTGGGCAAGAGGTTAGTCAAGAAAAAACTAGCATTCTATTCTCCAAGAATGTTAGCAGAGGCATGAGAGATAAATTGTTGAAGATGTCTGGCTTTAGAGAAACAAATGATTTTGGAAAGTATCTTGGGGTACCTCTAAATGGGAGAGCCCCTAAGAGGGCTGACTATCATTATCTAATTGATCAAGTGAAAAATAAGCTCTCGGCATGGAAGGCAAAACAATTATCCTTTGCGGGAAGATTAACATTGGCAAAAAGTGTTTTGGAGGCGGTTCCGATTTATCCTATGATGACGGAAATAATCCCAAAAGCTTGTTTAGCGGAAATCCAAAGGATTCAACGAAATTTTATTTGGGGCGAATATGATAATGTGAGAAAATTTCATGCCGTTAATTGGAATACAGTTACCTTGCCAAGGTGGATGGGTGGTCTGGGACTTAGGAAGCTGGAGGCAATGAATCAAGCTTGTCTCTTGAAATTAGGATGGAAGCTTCATTATGGAGAAGGAGAATTTTGGTGTCAGGTAGTGAAAGGAAAGTATGGAGTTAATAATATTGCAACTAATATAGCTATTAAACCTTCAGATTCTAGCTTATGGAAATCCCTGTTAAGGTTGAAAGACTTATTAATAAATAACACAAGTTGGTGTATAAGGAACGGAGATTCTGTAGATGCGTGGAATCAAGCATGGATTGAACCTGGATGTCGAGTGAACCAGTTCTGCAGTGTGCCGTTCCAGCTTCAAGGAGCGCGTGTCAGTGATCTTGTAGACGTCGGCGGGAACTGGAACTAGCAGTTGTTAAAACCGTGGATCCCTGAAGATGTGCTGAACAAAATCGCAGCAATTCCGCCGCCACGTGAAGAGCACGGAAGTGATGAACCGGTTGGTATTTGTAACAATAATAACGGCTACTCGGTGACAGCCATGTATGAGCAAATTTGTGGTTTAGAGAAAGAGAATGTTGACCCTGTATGGACAACAATATGGAAAATAAATGTCCCGGAGAGAGTGCGATGCTTTGTTTGGTTATTATTACATGATAGACTTCTCACAAATTACCGCAAGAGTCGAATGGGGATTGGTCATGCAATGTGTAATTATTGTGGAGATGTAGAGGAAACTAGTCTTCATGCCATTAGAGATTGTGCGCTAGTTACTCCGTTTTGGTTACATGTTGTGCCATTGGAAGAGAGAAGCAGTTTCTTTATGGAAGATATTCAAGCTTGGATTTCTTTGAATTTAAAGAAATTTAAGCGTAGCAGCAGAGGTGGTGATTGGTGTGACTTTTGGGCAACAGCTTGTCATACTATGTGGATGTGGAGAAACAAAGAAGCTCATGATGCGGAGTTTGTAAGACCGATTCATACTGTCAATTATATTTACAAGAGTGTTGAAGAATATTATAATGCAAAACAGACAAGTAATATGATTGATGGAAGGATAATAATAAAGCCGGGTGTGGTGGCATTATTCGGGGTAGTCAAGGAGAGTGGCTGGGTGGCTTCGCTAAAGGTGTCGGTGATTGTAACGCTTTTATAGCGGAGCTTTGGGGAGTTTATGAAGGTTTGTTGTTAGCAAGACGGTTGGACTTTCGTAAGATTGAGCTTCATTCTGATTCAGTTGCGGTGGTGCAGGTGCTATCAACTGGTGAAGGGAATAAAAAGGCAGGTTGGTCTTTGGTTTTTAACATTAAGAAACTTCTGAAATTGGATTGGGAAGTTAAAATAGCGCATACTTATCGCGAAGCAAATAAGTGTGCCGACGCGTTGGCAAATGTGGGATGTCTGTTGGATAGAGAGATAATTTTCTATGAGGATTGTCCTCACCATATGAAAGATATTGTGTTAGCTGATGTAGCGGAGATCTCTGCCCCACGGATGATTTATGTGTAATTCTCTCTCTTTGGGCTTAAGTCCTCTATTTTATCAACAAAAAAAAAAAAACAATTTTAGGGACCGTTTACTTTTTAACAATATTCTTCATTTTTCATTTAAATTTGTACTTCATATGTGGATGGATTTAATGGCATTCAGTTATGAATTTTCATTTTAAATTAAATTGTGATAGAGAAAAATAGAACTACTAACAATAGATTGATTCACCTTTTAAAAAAAATTGATTTAAATGATAAAAGATTCAAATAAATAGTCATGGGTTTAATACCTAATTCATACATATGAAAAAAAATTAGTTGAAATAGAAAAATATGTTTTTTTTAATGGAGAAAGGGAAAATATGTTGAAACAATTTACCGATGAAAACCAAAAAAAATTTACTGATGAAATTTTTATTATCATAAATAAAAATTTACATGAAATTTTTCATGTACTTTTAAAACTAACTAAATCGAAAGAATTAATATGTCATGCATTTTATTTCCGAGTTTCATCGTAATGGCAAATTGACTAAAGGAATAAATGCCACTTTTATCGCTTTGATCCCAAAAATTGATAGTCCCCGACGTCTTAATGACTTTCGGCCTATCTCGCTTGTGGGAAGTCTTTATAAAATCCTGGCGAACAGGTTGCGATGCGTGATTGGTAGTGTAATTTCTGAGTCTCAGACTGTGTTTGTGAAGAAGGATTGTCAGATTCTTGACGGTATTCTTATTGCTAACGAGGCGGTGGATGAGGCGCGTAAGTATAAAAAGGAACTGATGCTTTTCAAGGTGGATTTTGAAAAAGCCTATGATTCGGTTGATTGGGGTTATCTGGACGATGTTATGGGGAGTATGTCTTTCTCGACTCTGTGGAGGAAGTGGATTAAAGAATGTGTTTGCACGGCCACTGCGTCGGTTCTTGTCAATGGTAGCCCTACTGAAGAATTCCCTCTTGAGCGGGGCCTTAGACAAGGAGATCCGCTATCTCCTTTCCTTTTTCTCCTAGTTGCTGAGGGTTTGAATGTGTTGATGGAGGCTGCGGTCGAGCGTAAATTATTCACGGGGTATAGTATTGGTGAGCGGGACCCTATTTCGATTTCGCATCTCCAGTTCGCCGACGACACGCTTTTGATGGGGGCCAAAAGCTGGGCGAATGTCTGAGTTCTTCGTGCTGTCCTGGTGTTGTTTGAGACTATGTCGGGCCTAAAGGTAAATTTTAACAAAAGTTTGTTGGTGGGAGTTAATATCCCTGGTTCCTGGTTAAGTGAAGCTGCGTCTGCTCTGTGCTGTAAAGTGGGAAAGTTACCTTTTCTTTATCTAGGTCTTCCTATTGGGGGTGATCAAAGGCGTTTGGATTTTTGGGAACCAGTGTTGGCTCGTTTGAAGAAAAAACTGTCTGGGTGGAAGAGTCGCTTCCTTTCTTTTGGTGGTCGTCCGGTTCTGTTAAAGTTTGTTTTGACCTCTCTGCCTGTCTATGCTCTTTCCTTCTTCAAAGCTCCCTCAAGTATCATCTCCTCTATTGAATCTATTTTTGTTAAAAAAAAATTTGGGGGGGGGGGGGGGGGGGGGGTGTGAGGATTCTAGGAAAATTTCTTGGGTTGACTGGAAAACTATTTGTTTACGTAAGGAGTGTGGAGGTTTGGGGGTAAGGCAGTTGAGGGAGTTTAACTTGGCTCTTTTAGGTAAATGGTGTTGGAGGTTGTTAGTGGATAGAGAGGGTATGTGGTTCAGAGTGTTGGCAGCTCGATATGGGATGGCGGGTGGTAGACTTCAAAATGGAGGGCAAAGAGGTTCCTCGTGGTGGAAGGAGATAGCGCGTATTAGGGAGGGTGGTGAGCTAGGGGGCAGATGGTTTGAGGAGTATGTTTCGAAAAGGGTGGGGGACGGTGCAGATACTTTTTTCTGGACGGATGCCTGGGTGGGAGGGATTCCTTTATGTGAGCGGTTTGAACGCCTGTTTGATTTGGCGGAAACCAAACTGCGAACGGTGGCTGAGATGTTTTCCCTTGGGTGGGGGGCAGATGGCGAGGCGTGGGAGTGGCGGAGGGAGTTGAGGGTGTGGGAGGAGGAGATGATGGGGGAGTGTCAGACTTTACTTCTTAATTTTCCCTTGCAGGCTTAGTCTTCTAACAGGTGGCAGTGGCAGCCTGATCCAGATGTTGGTTACACTGTCCGTGGAGCATATGAGCTCTTGACTTCTCAGGTTTCGGCCACTACGGATGATGCGGAAAAATTCATATGGCATTCCCAGGTTCCCTTGAAGGTCTCCATCTTCGCGTGGCGTCTTGTGCGTGACAGATTACCCACAAAGGCAAACTTGGTCACTCGCGGCATTCTATCTCATGTAGCAGGTTTATGTGTTTCTGGTTGTGGAGCGGTCGAGTCAGCCCAGCATCTTTTTGTCTCTTGTAGTATTTTTGGTTCTATTTGGGGTTTAGTGCGGTCGTGGATTGGCATCACTTCGGCGGATCCCACTTCTCTTCGCGACCACTTTGTTCAGTTTACATATTCAGCAGGTGGATATCGGGTGCGTCGTTCTTTTTTGCAACTCATCTGGCTCACTTGTGTTTGGGTTGTGTGGACGGAAAGAAATTATAGGTTGTTCAGGGGTTCAGCTAGCAGTTGTCAACAATTAGTGGACAAGATCAAGCTTTTTTCATTTAGGTGGCTGAAGGCGACGAGTGTTTCTTTAGCTTCAAACCCCCACAGCTGGTGGTCTAGTCCTATGCTTTGTCTGGGTCTTGTATAATTGACTTATTTCATGTGACTCTTTGTAAACTTCGGTAGCTCTCTCCGGCACACCTTGTGCTGAGGAGACTGTTTTTTCATATATATATATATATATATATATATATATATATATATCATTTTGGTTTGTTCAAAAAAAATATATATTTTAGGACTAATTATACTTGTATAATTTAAGCCTTCCATGATTAGCTTATAAAAAAAAAGCCTGGCATGATTACATTGAAAAGAGAATATATTTTAAAAAACTAGTCAATGATAATTTGTGTTTGTCTATAAAGAAAAGTCTTGTTAATATGTAATTAACTCTTTCTTTTTTTTTATAAAATTGTCAACAAAGATCGAATTTTTACCACTAAATCAAAGCTAGTGGCTTAGGTTAATATGTAACTTGAATCACATATTAAAATATCTAAATATATAAATTTTATATTTAATAATATAAAATTTTAATGTTCAAAAAGTTAAATATATAAATTTTAAAAAAATATTTCTATATTTATCACTTTAACATGTACCATTACGCGGTTCAAAAAAAAAAATGTACCATTACAGCACATTTCATTATTTTTTATCTATAATCATCAACATATTTTCATATGTCCTTCAGAAACAAAAAAAACATATTTTCATATGTACCACGTTGTACCTACCTTACCTATATGTAGAGGCTTGTAGCTTGGTGGGTGTCCTTTCTTATATTGAACACATAATAACAAATTAAATATAAAAAATATTCATCTCAAAGATTATGCAATTATTTAAATTTTCAAAATTAAAATATTGTATTCTTCCATATAAATTTTAATTTTTAAGTTTTTTAACATCGGACCTTTTACTTAATTATATGGAACCTAGCAACATATGTGACATCATTGATGACATGGTCCTCACTTAAATGGAACATGACCCACAATTGGCCCATTATAGATAGTGACTTGTCCATTGTTTCCAGCTGTGCCATAATCCATAAGCCCTTTCTTTATCCAAACTTCCAAAGGGCCAAAACTCATTTACCCTTTTAGTACACGTATACCCCCAACCACGTTATTTTCTTCAAATTATGAATAAATAAATTATTGTTGTCTTATTGTTATTATTGCTATAACAATCAACAATCAAGAAAAAGGAAACCAAGGTAGCTGCAAGAATCATAAATCACCAAAGACAAAATACAAAAAGAGAGACTATGAATCAAGAAAATTTTAGCTTACCTACAAATGTTTTAACTTTATTTTTCTTTCTATTTGTTTATGCTAATCATTAAGCTTTGAAATAGGAATATCTAATTTTTGAAAAATGCTAACATGTGTATTCACACATCTTTAAATTGTGATAGAAAAAATAGCAACTACTAACGATAAATTGATTCAAATAATAAAATATTTAAACCTTTAAATAAAAATTTGCTTGTACATTAAAGACTAAATAAATCAACAAATTTTATATATTTTAGGAACTATTAAAACTTGTATAATTAACTATTTTAATATTAAATTTTTAAAATTATTTAATACAGTTTCTTTATTTAAGATATCATATAACACATGTTTGTAACCTTTAATTTTTTTTGTTGATACAATAAAAAATCACACACACAAATTAGAGTGACCGAAATTCAAATCCCGGTCATGATGTATGACACTAACAATTTCGACATTTCTGCGGTTGAACTAGCTAGGATTTGTGAACATATAACCTTTAATTTTATCAATAACTAAGTTAAGAATAAGATTATATATATACCCACACCCTAATCATTTTTCAATATATGTTCACTAATTTTAAACATATCATTATATATTTATACTAGTACATGACTAGTCATAGTTATTTTAAAATACACACTTCTTTGCAAACATCAACAAAGATTAAGATCAAACGTAACTAATGCTAACTAACAACTTAGGTAGCACCATTAGCCACATGTATTAAGACTAAGATAAGATTATGATGGAAAAAGGAAAGGAAAGAAAAAAAGTAAACCACATGTATTAAGAAGACTAACAATATAGTGTCGGTTTGGGTCCCTTATGCTTCCACGTCATCATTCATTTTATTAATTAATGTTAAATCAAACCTACACATACTATCAATTTGATGTTCCTTCATAACCAACACTCATTGAAACTTGAAAGATTCAAAATCCTCCATTCCCTTAAAATGGGGGCCCTAAAGTAAATGCAACATAATAAACTTGCTTCACCAAATTTTGTACACAATGCTTCTTTGCATATGTGACATTGACATACATAATCAAATTATATATGATCTTATAAAAGTCAACTTTTATGAGGGCATTCCCCTACCACATTTCCTAACAAACCATAGAAAAAGTGGCTACATAATAACACTAACAATAACAAAATATTATTATATTAGAAAATTAAGCTGCTTTAATTTCTAGACCAAATTATTACAACAAAATCTGTACAAAAAAAAACTTTTGGCTCTTTTATCATCATATCCTTCTTTTCCCTTATGGCTTGTGTGGACACGTGCACTTAGCTCGACTGTCTGATAGAGTCTATACAAAAATATATATATTATAGATCAGATACATTAATTATTCAATAAACTTATACAGTGAATTTTTGCTTATAATTGAGACCAGAATAATGTGTGTGTATATATATATAGAAAGAACAAAAATGAGTAACAGAATGTGTAATGATGTATGAATAAATATGATTGTTTGAAACTTGTAGAGAAATGAGATTGGTCAATATTTTGAACTTACCTCAACTTGATTTTGTAGGTCTTTAATGTACTCAACAGCCAAGTCCAACATATCTGATGTGTTTGTTTGCTGCAAATGGAGAAATACAATGTTTGGTGTGTTAATTAAGGTAGCTACAATCTACATACGTATAGGTTGGTTGGTAAGTGTGCCACAAGTCAAACAAAACCTTTACCTTATCCATGTTTGGCACAAGATCTTGTAGTTTCCTCATTCTTTCACTAATTTTAGTTCTTCTAACCTGAAAGTCAATTCACACAAGATGTAAGGAAACGAATTCCGTGAAGTAATGAGTCGAGTTGTTTTTAATCTCAACAACTGTCTGATGTCAAATTAATGACTGAGATTATTTAAAACTGATTTTGTTATTGTGTTGTTTCATTTGATCTGACATTAACGGTTGAGAACACTAGCTGCATGTAAACGCGTGTTTTTTTTTTTCCACAAGGAATTTGGATCCGGTAAGGTAGCTGTTAAAAAACAAACTCCATCGTGGACGACAATTATTTGTCAATAAGTAAAGATCTTGTGCAAGGTTATACAGAAAATTAAGTGATTGAAAGAAAAAAATCGTCTATCTTAGAATCAAGAAATAAGGTACAAGTGAGGGAAAAAAATTAATGTATACCCTTTCTGCAATGCTTCTCGGGTGAGTGGCGCAGCCGCGCTTGGCACGAATTTTGCACGGAACAGAATCCGAGAATTGCAAAAACTTCTCAATGGCTGCTAACTCCGCCGTAGTATTCGGCAAACTCATCTGATGAGCTAAAGGAGCAGTAGGAGGCTGGCCTCCTGTTTCATTCTGATCATCAATGCAACAAAAACATATCAATAGTGATAAACTATACACCATATGTCACATTTAATAACCAAATTCCAATAGTACTATTATTGTACTACTACCTTAGTTTCAGCTGGATTTAAACCTGCAGAAAATGGTTTTACATCATCATCATCTCGGTATCTTTTTACACCGGTAATATTGTCAGATATCATTGCAGTATCTTCCCATGTAGTACCTAAGGGGAAACCCGGGATAAAATCGTTACCCCGGGTTTCAGCAAAACCTTCAGGTTCAGGATTATTTGGTGGAATGCTACTACTTCCAAATTCAGCTCCTAACACTGAGGAGTAGTTCGAAGCATTCTTTAACCTTACTGCAGAAGAAAACTTTGCTTCTTTGCTAGTACTACTAGCAGCTCCCATAGATCCTATGCCTCTCATAGCTGCAAATCCTGCTAATAGCATCATTATGAAGAACTACTCATAATGTAAAAAAAAATTGGCGTAAATATTAAGCCTACTTGGATTTCTAATTAACTTATTTCGTTCACACTTTCATGAAATTCTATCCATTTTCCAGTTTGGATTGACGGTCAGTTTGACAAAATCACGATGACAGACTCATTTAAAGCTCAAAGTGTAGCTTTTAATAATTTTACCCATCATATCGTAATTCTGTCAAACTCACGCTTAAGGAGTATTTGGATCGACAATGAATTCAGCGAAATCACGGTAAGGCACATTGATTTTGACAAAAGCTACACTTTAGAGATTCAACAAAATCACACCTTGATTTCACAAAGTCTCTACTAGTATAATAATAACACACTTAAAGCTATTAAATAAAGTGATTTTTTTTTTCAAGATGGAAAAAAAAAGGTAAAATAAAAAGAAGAAAAGGAAAAGGAAAAGGAAAATGAAAAGAGTTTGAAAATATACCAGTTTCAATGTTAATATTTGAAAACAATCCAGCAGGTGAACTACCATGTCTAATAAGATTAGAACAATTTCCTCTACCAGTCTTCATTGAATTTGGCAAAGGTGGTCTTCCAGAACTTTGGTAAAAATTCTGAGGAGTTGAAGAACCATAACTATTCATATTACTTTGTGTTCTTTGAAGCTGTTGAAGATTCATAGTTTCATTATTATTATTAGTATTCATTGATGTCATAGTTTGAGATTGTTGATCAATCTCTTCCTTCACTATAGGAAGTTGCTGTTGAAGATTCTGAGTCAGTGAATCATCTACAACAGCAACAGAAGCAGAAGCAGAAACAGAAACAGAAACACTTTCAGCATCACCACCACCACCACCACTTCCACTACCACTAAGACTATTCATAAACCGTGCAAAAACTCTTTCTGTTTCAGGACTTGAAGGTCTATTGAAAAGATGCTCATAGAATTCTTTATCAATAATATTCGAAAAATAAGAACTTGGTGCAGATTTAAACCTTGTTAACCCTGAATTCATTTGTTGTTGATGATGATTTTGATGATCTAGAAACATAGTTGGATGCTGCTGAAGATCTGACTCCATTTTTTATTTCCTGTAAAAATTTAATCTTTATTCAAATTTTCTACACAAAAAAATTCTAAGATCTAATAAAAATTAATTATAAACAAAACCCACAAAGGAAATTAATCTATTTCACTAGGAAATTAACTGTAAACTGGATTTTTGCAGCTTAAGTTCTTCAAAATCAGAAAAAGATAAAAGGGGGTGTAAAAAGTAAAACAAAAACGACAAGAAAAGTATGAATTTTTTTGTGTAGTGGTTTCTATCACTAACATCAAAACAAACGGCAAACCGTTTAACAGTGACAAGACAGGAACAAAAACAACATAGACAAAGAACATAAACTATGATTATGATTATGAAATATGAATACACACACAAAATAAAAAAATTACCTCTTTGTATTTCAGCACCGAACTGTTGCAAAAAAAAAAAAAAATCTTTATTTTTGCGTGTAGTGATGAGAGTGGTGGTGAAGAAATGAAGAAACCTCTATAGGAAGGTTGAAGATAAAAAAAGAATGAAAATGAATATAAAATAGCATTGGATTTTGTTGCTGTGGAGGTGCAGCCAATAAGGAGTGAACAGAGTGACAATTCCAGCTTTCAGATTTGTTGTGTGTTTTCAGATAATGTTTTTACTAGAATACCCTTGAGAAAACACAAAGTGGAACGTGGCACAGGGAAAGTGTTTCTGAAGATAGAAAGAAAGAACAGAGATTAAGGCTATATTTAGAAGTAAAGAGGTTTGGTTTTGATAAATTGGGAATGATACGAGGTGAAATTACTTTATTGCCTCTTACTCACTTTCTTACACAATAAACAACTGTTGTACTGCTGCAGTATAGTAGCTTTTTTGATTCAGATCATGAGTTGAGTTAATGGTGTTCAATACTAAATGCACCGATTAATAAAGGCTTCGATCAATTAAGTTTTAAATCCACAAAAAGTGAGTTTGGATATGTATAATTAAATTCATTTTAGAGTTGGGTTTTCTATGTGATGATGTAGTACTCCCTCCGTCCCATTTTCATTGTCATATTTGACAATTTCACACATATTAAGAAAAGTGCATAAATGAATGAGAGATAATATTAATTTTACCAAATTACCCTTGTTATATGGTGAGAAAGTGAAGAGGCAAAAATGTCGATTCTGCAAAAGCACTTTATAAGGGGTAA
The DNA here is from genome assembly GCA_951799995.1 of Trifolium subterraneum. Lineage (NCBI taxonomy): Eukaryota > Viridiplantae > Streptophyta > Magnoliopsida > Fabales > Fabaceae > Trifolium > Trifolium subterraneum. The sequence goes on from OX637461.1 coordinate 25,803,931, forward strand.
AAATGGAAAAATAACATAAAATTGAAATAGGTCAAGTATTATGGGACAATTTTTTTTTGCAAATGGGACGGAAGGAGTATAGTTTTATCTATGGGTCAGTCATGTTAATTAATATTTCCTCAAATTACATTAAACACCGCGTAAGTAGTTTTTTCCTTATAAATGTGACCGAAGTGGGTATTTAATATACTTGCTTTATATTATAGACTAAATATAATGCATCGGTGCCAATTTTTTTATTCAAGAAACAATCTAAAAACCTAATTCTCTTTCTTCTCTCTAAGCCTTACCTCCGTCGCATAGCCCATTCATCCAAAATCAACATACGTGATGTAAAATCATAGGTGGTGGTCCAAGGAGAGATGTATAGTCCTCCGCACTACCTTGTTTCCAATTCTCCATCGTCATTGCTTTTGTGCGGTGATGTTTCGCGTCACATCTAGAAGATTTTCGGAGTTTTCATTACGATAGAGTTAGGTACGATGGAGTTTTCGCATCCTATTCATAGTATTTTGGTTCTCGGTGGTAGAGTTCTTTCTCATGTCCTTCCTTTTGTCGTGGTTCTTTGCTATAGTGGGGATGTGTTGTGCCAGTGATTTTTTCGATGGTGGTTGACACAATGGTGTTTCCGACAGTGGTTCTGTCACATGGGTGTGAAGGTGCGTGGAGAAAACACAAGAAGGGGGGAGGTTGAATTGTGTTTTGGATATTTAAAAACTTTCCAAGATATTTAAACCTTTTCAGAATCTTTAAAGCACAGCGGATTATACACACAATTAACTTATGGCGTTATGAATGATGAAGGAGTAAATGAGAGAGTGAGAGAGAGAAGAACACACAACAATTTATATTGGTTCCCCTCACAAATTGAGAGTACTCCAGTCCCCTTGTTTCCAAGAGAGTTTCACTATAATCACACGGATTACAATAGTTGCTCAAGCACACAAGCTCAAGACTTTCTGCTCTTAGTCACACAAGACATAGAGACTTCCTTGCTCTGATCACACAAGATCAAAGACTTCCTTGCTCAAGCACACAAGCTTGAGACTTCCTGCTCTAAGTCACACAAGACAGAGAGACTTCCTTGCGCTGATCACACAAGATCAGAGGCTTCCTTGCTCAAGCACTCAGGCTCAAGACTTCATGCTCAAATCACTAAGATTGAGACTTATGTGCTTCTACACTAAGCAGAAGACTTTCTTGCTTCTACACTAAGCAGAAGACTTACTACTAACTTATAAGCTTAAACTTATTACAAACATAATAACTTCAGAGGCTTAAGTTAGTTTCTATGCTCACTTCATTTGAGAGATATTATCTATTACAATGCAAATTCTCACTTTCTTCTGAGAGATGTTTTCTAATGAAGAGCACTAGTCATCAATTCTTTCTTTGGCATATTTATATGAGTTGAGAAAGACATTGAGACGTTGGAGAAATTCCCGTTGTAAAATGGACAGCTGTAGTCTTTGAAGATCCGTTGAGTAAAGCCACGTCTTCCTTTGCAGAGAAGCTTCACCTTTACTGCTTGTCCAATAGTACAGTTATAAGGTACAACTAGCTCCTAGAGAGAGGGATCACATCCTTTGTGACCGTTGCAATTTAGTTGACCTTATAACAAATCATCAGGCTTGATAAGTTGTAGTTGATGTAGCCCTCTAATGACTGAGGAATTCCTTTGCTTCTTGTCACGGTGATTTTTGGAAATCGAGTTATTAATTAACTTCGAATCGCAATTTAATATTCCACCACCGATCTTTAATTTATCCGAGGGAAAGGGAAAAAGTTCGAAAAAAACCTATTTTTTAGAGAACAAGGTTCGGGGGTTGGTTATACGAAGGGAAGGTATTAGCACCCTAAGTATCTATAGTACTCTATAGGAACCTCTTGTTTTTATTCTATCTATGCGCTTTATTTTAATTGCTTGTAAAAAAAAAAATGTATAAGTGGGAAATTAAAATAATGATAAAAAATGCTTAAAGAATGAAAAGAAGAAAAATGTTTTTTGTTGATTTTATTGATTGGAGAGACAAGTCTCATGCCTACGTACCCGAGGGATCAAACCACCGTAGTTCGGGGTAAAAGACGAGTAAATTTGTTTGTTTTGATTTTAAAGTTTTGAAAATGGTTTTAAAGACCAAAAGCCAAAAGTGGCAAAATGTGCGTTTGATTGATGTTAATTTATGAAGAAAGTCTATATGGTTAAATTGATTGAGATTTGATTATGAAAATAAGACACGGACACTTGGTTAAAAATCCAAGGTTTGTTGAGAAAATGTTTGAAGTGATAAAAGACACTTGGTTTGAATTCCAAGGTTTTTGATAGAAAAAGAACACTTGGTTTGAATTCCAAGGTTTTAACGAGAAAAATAACACTTGGTTTGAATTCCAAGGTTTTGCGATAAAAGAACACTTGGTTTGAATTCCAAGATTTTTGATAGAAATGTTTGATGAAAAATTTTGTGTTTCCATGATATTTTGAAAAAGAAAATAATTATGTATTTTTTGAAAGAGGTTTTGACCTCATTTTTTTGAGAAGAAAATGACTAACTATTTAAAAGGGGAATGTTGGGTTTAAAATTTAAAAGGTAGCGCTAAAAGAAAAATAACGTCGCAATAAGCAAATTAAGCGCGAAGACGGTCCGTAATGATATTTTGATCAAAACGGTGTTTTTTCCCTCGGAATTTAACGTTACGCATATTGGCGGAAAGCGATAAAAAATAAATATGCATGAGATGCAATTTTTCATTTAGGGTACATTGGCCTAATCACACTCTAAAATCTTTGTGAGAAAATAAATATGAAATGATGCAAGAGAGGGGGTATGCTATGCACTTTTATTTAGAGTTTTACATTTGGCCTATTTACATCCTAAATTCAAGAGCCAAAATAAATGACGATTAATAAAGCGATAAACAATCAATATTGTGATGATAATGATGTTACAAAAAAAGGGTAAATATGATAAATAAATGGACGTAAATGAAATAATATGAAATGCATGGATAAATAACATAAATAAATAAATAAATAAATACGAAACTAAAAAAAATGAAAATAAGCCTCGACATCGTGCTTTACAAGGCTAAAAAAAGCTAAAATAGCTTATGCCAAAAGCACTTATCTCATAAGTTTAAAAAATAAAATTAGCTAAAAATAAAGACATGAAGTAATATTAACAACTTTTAAATATCAACTAAATCGGAAAATAAAATAAGCCTCGATATCATGCTTGATTGGCTAAAATAAAAGCTAAAATAGCTTATGCCAAAAGCACTTATCTCATAAGCTAAAAAAAATAAAAAATAAAATTAAGACAGGGGGTGTGAATCATGAAAACGAAATAGCAGGGGGGTGTGAATAGCAGCAAAACAGTCAGGCTCAGTCCAAACAAAGGCCCATCTGTGTAAAAAATAAACAAAAAAAACCAGGATCAACCCTGGCCGTCTGATGGATCAGACGGCCCTGATCTAAATTTAAAAAGAAAAGACATGAGCCATTTGATTAAAATCAATGGCTGCGAAGAGAGGGTTCACGGTGTGCTGCGATAGACACGCGCACACCGGATCGGGTTGGGGGTATATATACCCCAAACCCTAAAAAAAAACACAAATTCACTCTTCTTCTCTCACTCCCGCCGCGGCTTCTCTTCTTCTCTAACCATGGCCGCCGCGGCGGCTTCTTCTTCTCCACCCTCAAAAATTCATTCTTTCAAACAACTTCCAACATAAAACTTACATAAAACAAAACTCCAAACCCATATCTAAAATCAAAATAAACAAAAACCTACCCAAACTCTTAGATCGAAAAAAAAAGAAAAAAAGGGAGAAAAAGGTTCAACCTTTGTTCTTGGATCTTGCTTGATTATGATTCTGGTTTTTTTATTGATGATGGTGACGGATTCGTTTTGAATCTGGGTTTATGAATAATGGAGAAATGATTTCGGTTTTGGATCCGGAATTGGGGGTTCTTTGGAGAATTTTTGGTTTATGATTTGTGATGAAAATGATGATTCTGTGATGAAGGTTTGAGTTCTGGATTTTTTGGAATTGTTGATGATGATGAACAGGTTTTGATTTTTTTGAATCTGGTTTTTTTATTTGTGATTTCTGTTTTCTGGATTTTGAATTTTTTTATGAAGAAGATGAAACTTCTTTTTTCCTGCGGCTGGTGTGGATTTTTTTTCTTCTCTGTTCATTAATTGCTGTTCACTATATACACCAATGGGGAACAAAAATCTGAATTTGGACAATGAAGGACACTGTTCTGCAGAAAGATGTTCCCTGTACTTTGTGGGAGAAGGAAGTTGACTTTCAAATTTTCCTGATTTTTTTTAATCAGAAAAAAAAGGACAAAAGGACAAAAGGACAAAGTAAAAATAAAATAAAAACAAAATAATTAAATTAAATAAATTAAAAACGAAAATTAATAAAAAAATAGAAAATAAAAATAAATAAATAAATTTTAAAAGAAAGAAGATAATAATAATGGTAAAAAATAAAAAAATAATAATAATAATAATAGAAAAAGAAATAAATATAAAAGAAACAACAAATGAGGTATTTTAAAATACCTCTCTGCCGAAATTTCGTTTGAAACGAACACAAAAAATCCGTCTTTAAAAGACGTATAAAAGCGACCGGTCAAAAAATGGGGTATGACACTTCTGATGAACCTTTGATAACTTGGAGTCTGATTGGTCTTTGAATGGTTGGCCTCTGATAGTCCTTCGCAATTCAGCTTCTGAACGTCTTCATCCTCTGAATGACTCATGACTAGCAGACAGCCTCTGAACTCTTGTAGACCTCTGAACATCCTTGAGCTTCTGAACTCCTCTGAGCTCCTGAACACCTTCAGACGTTCTGATCTACTTTGAGCTCCTGAACTTTGTATAGCTTCTGACCACGTTGTAGCTTCTGAACTCTTTCAGAGTCTAATTATTCAGACTTTCATTGGTTTCATCAGAGTTTAAATTAAGTGTGCTCTTGATTAAACGTTGAATTCTCCTGCACTTAATTTAAACATTAGTAACATCAATTGTCCATTTAATACTTTGTTATCATCAAAACTTAAGGGTGTGTATTAACACATATTTTGTTCCAACAGGGTGTGCTTCTGGCAGTGGTTATGACACATGGGTGTGTTTCTGGTGATGGTTCTGACACGAAGTGTGTTTTCAGTAGTGGTTTGTTTCCGGTGGCCTACATTGTGTGGATAGATTTTGGCGATTGTTTTTGTTACGGTTTAAGAGTACAGATTATCTGTCAAAATTCTTTCCTCTGCCGTCGAAAATTGTTGTTCAAAACACCCCAAAAACAGAGTTGAGATGAGAGGTGATGCAGAATGGGAGTTCGTCGTACCACCACCATGCAGATCTACGTTTTAAAATGAGAAATTTTGGATAAGAAGGAGTGGAAGAAGGGGCGGCGGGTAGGAACATAATGATAATTTGGTAATCTAAAATTCTGCCTAAAAATAAGCAAAGTCTAAATAATAATCATTCTACTTAAAAATTAAAATTAAATTTTTTCAACTGATATATCTTTAAGGAGAACTCGTTAATTATCTTAGTTCAATCACGTATGATTAAGAATATCATTTTTCAATGGTAGATAATTGTATGCTTGAAAATCCCTTAAAGAATAACTTAACTGGTTGCTACTAAAAAAATTAAGGATCGATGCTCGAATTTCTCACTTTTTCACATTTATAATATGTAAATTTAGTCACTAGACTAAAGAAAAATAAATAAATAAATAAATGTGATGCGTACTATACTCTTTGATAATTTAAGGTGTTTATCTAACAACCGATGAAACAAACCATATGAACGTATAAATATATTTGCTTGTGTTAGCTACAATTTTTTCATATTGATTGATAGTAAAAAGTCTCCAATTATCTTTACCGAAAAAAAAGAGTCTCCAATTATGAAGTATAAATTAGAAAAAAACAATAAATAAATAAAGTCACATGCATGCTATTACTTGTTATAAATAAAAACAATATTCCTCTCTTTTGTAGGAGTATCTCTTGTCTTTGTATTTAATGTTAGTATATTTACATGGATCTGATCATCTTATAAAGCCACAATTAAACAATGCCAACTTTTTCGTGGACGAAAAACCCAAACAGGAAACAAGGAACTTTTATTTTTTAATAATGTACTCTATTCGGCCACAAATATAAGCAAAAACATACTTCTTTGATAATTTTTTAATAATGTACTCCGTTTACGACTTCTCATCTAACCACTATCTGTGCTAATTTCTACCTAGAACTCCTAGATATGAGACACCTCTCATTTCCCTCAAACAACACATACAACGTTGTTTACAAACAGAACAATAAAATGGTGGAGTCACACTCCTAGACACAAGTAGACTTTACTCTCGCTTAAAAGCTCTTGAGTAAATCACAAATACAACTCGATAAAACATTCATCTCTGTGCTTTGATAATCAATGGCAACAACAGAGTGGTATACAAAATAAAGCACAAGGCTTACAAAGACATGAAACCCTAAAAGACTACATCTTTGATATTCTAATTCGGCTCGGTTTCGGTAAATAAATTAGGTCCAAGTCTTCCTTTAAATAGCCACGAGTTAGCATGGGCTGATCAACAATTTCGGGCTTCACAAATAAATGAGATATAGGGAAAATACAGTACAAACATATTCTTCAAGCAAATCCAACATATTCCTAAAATATAGGCACATCTTTAGAAATTTATTTAAATCGCGCATTCTTCAAGAAATAAACTGAAATCCTTGTCTTAGGGCACAAGCAAGGTGTTTAATGGATATACCTCACAAATAAACATGCGTGGTCACTGTTCACAAGGCGCGCTTACTTCAGGCTCCAGGATGTTGTTTCACATGTTGCCACATCTGACCCAACATCTTACTAAATCTTATTGGGTTAAATATGTTTTTGGTCCCTATAGTTTCGCAGAATTTCGTTTTTAGTCCCTGAAGTTTTCTCTGTCAATGTTTTTAGTCCCTGAAGTTTTCTCTTTCAACTCGTGCATATCATTCGAAATTTTAAATTTTTTTCCGCGGTCATGTTTAATACATTATATGAATCTCTCTTACAAAATTTTAATTTTTTTTAACAAGAGTTGAATTAAATATGAATTTTTTAGTTTTCTGCACATAAAAATTCATAAATAATTCATCTTACGTTAAACAATTCTAAATTTTTATCGGAGATGTTCTTATAGTATTATAAACATGAATACAAAAAATCATTCAAAAATACGAAAGTATACAAGAGTTTGATTAAAAGTAGGGACTAAAAACACTGACCGATAAAACTTCAGGGACTAAAAACGAAATTCTAAAAAACTATAGGGACCAAAAACATATTTAACCCAATCTTATTTTTGCAAAATGTGGTCAATTTCAAAAACCTAACACAACCTATTAAAAAAATGTTTTTTAAAAGTATTTTTTTTTACTATATATTGTTTAAGACTTTTACATGTTAAATTAAAAGAGTTTCAATTTGATTCAAGTGTTAAAATTTTAAATTGCAGTATTTAGTTTAAGGGCGATCTCGTCTTCAATTCCAACCACCGGCATAAACTAACAAATCACTAAATTATTATTATTAGTGCCACTTTAATTATTACTTTTATGTGAGATAAAATAAAAATCAAATACAAGGCTGGGGTGGCGAAAAACTGACCAGTAAAACCATATAATCAAACCCCCAAAGGATGATGCAAACAATGTCAGCACAAAAGTGGAAACAATCCAAAAATGGTGACCAGTAAAACCATATTATCAAAACCCCAAAACAAACACTACCACAGACAATCTGGCAAGCTCGCGAAACCAAATCGCAAAAGAAAATGCAGAGTGGTTGTTCAGAGGATAGAGACCGGTGAATGAATCGACTACCAGCACAAAAACGATCTAAGTACTAACAACTCCATGCAGAACAACAAGTATCGTTGCCCTTTCAAGCCAACAATCCGTCATCTAACACAAGGAAAGACGCAGATAAAAACAGCGATAGAGGCAAAACGCCAGCACCATTAAAAGACGGAGAAAGTGAGAGCCACCGCCTAGAGAACCAGGAGTTGGAATCCTCTCCATTTCTTCAAAGAAATGGCAAATGCAATTACTATAGTTTTGATGTAAATCAAGAATATAAATGCACGTCTTTTGAGAATAATTGATATTATTTGAATATTTATACATTTAAACTTTAGTACTTGCATTTGTCATTTCTTTTAAGAAATTGAGAGGATTTCTATTCGAGAACCAGATCTAAATTTTACGCGATGAGTTTTGCGTAGAACAAACATATCCTAACCAACAACCAGATCCAAACAAATTCACAACCATCAAAACGACAACACAAACTGACGCAATACGGAAGCGAAAACGATTAACAAGCGCTAAACCTATAACGAAAACACAGGTTTGCAAACAATTTCTGGAATCCACCAGAAAGAGTAATTAATTTGGAATCCATCAAACCCTAGATTCCACTAGAAAGAGGAAATCTCTGTAATTTTATTGAATGAAAAAGTTGTCTTCAAGGCCACAATAGTTTAGGTTAAATAGTAGGGAAAAATAAAAATAAAAAATCTAGCTAAAAGATAGTAAAAGAAAATAACAATTCTAGCTAAATAAAAATAACAAATATAGCTAAAAGATAATAAAAGAAAATAACAAAACTAGCTAAATAAAAATAACAAATTTAGTTAAAATATAGTAAAATTAAATTTAGCTAAAATAATAAAATACTAAAAAAACCCTCATACATCACAAACGCTAACCCATAAGAAACGAAGCAAAACACGTTTCAAAAACATGCCATGGAGGTGGAGGAGTGTCGACGACGGTTTAAACAGACCTCTAATGCATAGGGGTGATGGTGTCATCAAGCCGAAAGGCTTGATCGCACCATCAGAAACCAGCATCTACATCTTGAAGATTTTGATTTGGATGAAAGGGAAGAGTAGGGTGGCAGAGGTTGTGGTCTAGAAGGAAGAGAAGCGTGTTTCCAAAAACAAAAAATAAATTGTGAATTATTACCTTTAAATTCCACTTTACTTATTAAATAAAAGGTTAAATCTTGTTTTTGATGCCCGTAAAAAATCATAGATAAAAATTTGAATTCTATTTCCAAATTTTGTTAATTATAGAACTTTTAACATATAAAAAAATCTTGCCTGCAATAAATCATTCAAAAATTGAAAAATTTAAAGGTAATTAAACAATTTTGGTTTTATCTATACTAAAACATTGTGCAAGAAAAAATTTCCAGGAATAAAAAAAGTGTCATTTTTTATGAGGAAAAAAATAAAAGTTGGTAATATTGTAGATAAGCTAAAATTCTTCCAACACTAATTAAAATTGGTTTTTGAATCCACAATGGTTAGTTATAACTTGTAACATAACGATAACCCTTAACATAAAGAAAATACTAAATGATGCCTTCAAACTAAACATAGTACTCTAATAAATAAATTTTATTTTAAAATTTAAAGATTTAATACTTTAAAAATGTAAAAAAACTTACTTTCAACATTAATTTAATTTTTTAATTTCCATTTTTAATTAATACTATTTGAGCATGACCCTTAACATAACCCTAACTAACTATTTATAAAAATTTACTAGCTGATGAAATAGTGCTTTAAATTAAAAAATAAAAATAAATAGTAGATACTGTTTTTTTTTTAGTATGGATGATGGTGGAACGAAAAGAGGAAGGGAAATATTTCTCTGTTGTGGGGACCACCAGTGACACGAGGACGTCGTGCACGGAAATGGGTTGAGATTTGAGAATATATTTATTTATTTTTGTTTACAGAGAAAAAATAATTTTTTATTTAGTGCAAACATTAAAAATAATTTATTGGACCCGAATCCATACCTATTAGTTATTTTATTACATAAAAACAATAGTTGAACATCTTTTGTTTAAAAAACTATTGGAAGATATGGGTTGACCCAATTAAAATTCTCCACCTACTATTACATCACAGTACAGTTGTAATGTTTTTGGCCTAACTTTTTAAAAAGTTAAAAATATAATTAATTTGTAAAAAATACTATCATTTTCCCAGTTTTCAAGACAAATATTGAAATCATATTTTAAGAAAAAAAAGTAATCAATTATTATAATTTTAGATACAATTATTATTAACTTAAAAATGATATAAAATTTGAAAAGAGGTCGGAACGACTTTAAAAAATACTGTAAAACCTTTGAATATTTCTTTGGGACTTAGTTGAGTAAATCTTTATAAGAATTTAATTCAAACTTTCAAAACATTTTGAAATTATAAATTATATACAGTGACAATATAATACAAATATTTATTATTTTACCTTATAAATTTTTTATTTATTATTTTATGAAAATAATACATGATATCTTCTAATTTTACTCTTTTGGTAGAAGCATAGGTGACTCTTTTGTTCAACAGAAGAATTGTTGGACATTATGTAAACTTTACCACGAATCAAAGATCATGTCAACCGGACAAGTAGAGCTTCAGTTACCACAAAAATAAGACAGGCATATGTAGATTTATGAAAATATCATTTTTCAACCAAAATTAATGGTTCCTTTTATTCCAAGAGTAAAATTAAATCTTTTTGTAAAAGGTCATATTAGGATCATATCAGACTGATACAATCTGTATTTCCTCTTAAATAATGAATGTTAAAGTACGATGTTTTTTATGAGTTGTCAACTATGTCTTTTTTGGTGCATAAAAAAAAACTGTCTTTTTTGGGTGTACCGATGATGTTTTTTTATAGTACTAGTTGTGTCATTTTCGGGTAATAGTTATTTAACTTAAGATATGTAATTATCACTTGTTTGCTCAGTTTGAGTAATTTGAATGTTAATTATTATCATTATCAATTTTTATTATGTTTATATATTGTGCATTTGTATAGTTAATTTTAAATTTAATTTTTAAATAACATATCGTGGTCGCATCGTATCGAAAATTTTGAAAATTTTCTCAAATCCTCGTATCGGTATCGTGTCACGTATTCATTCTTCATAGAACAAGACTCTTTAAAAAGTAACAACACCATAATTAGAGGTGTTTTTAAGTGTACTTGGTGTTTAGAAAATTAATAAAAAAAATTTGTGACCTCCGATTTATAATTGCTTCGGGTAGCATGTGAAAAAACCTTTGAAAATTGATGCAGTCATTAAGGGTCTGTTTGGTTCAACGGAGGGGAGGGGAGAAATTTTAATGGAGGGGAGGGAAGGGGAGGGGAGGGGAGGGAGAGAGAAGTTGTTTAATTAAATACGTGTTTGGTTCAAAAGAGGGGAGGAGAGGTATTTTAACAAGGATAATTTTGTCAATATAAACTTTTAATATTCCAACAAGGATAATTTATGATTTTAACAAATTAATTAAGGGTAATTTTGTCAATATAAGAAATTAGATTTTAGTTTCCCTCTCCTCCCCTCCAAATCCCCCAAATTGGGGGAAGAAAAAATTGAGCTATATTACCTCCCCTCCCTCTCACAAAAAATTGAACCAAACATAAAAATTTAAAATATCACCTCACCTCTCCTCCCCTCCAAAAATTCCGAACCAAACAAACCCTAAACAATTAAATTCTTTCGTTACAATAAGAAATGAAAATGGAGATAAAGGATCATCTTATTTTTTGTGACAAAAAATGATATCCTTTTCTTAAATCCCTCCGATTTATAATTCTCAATTTTGCTACCATTAACAAACACAAACGCCATAGCTAAATTAAGACACTCCATAATCCAATGCTCTATTTTAAAGGAATCCTCATTCTTGCCATAACACCATATAAAAAAAAACATGTAAATGTATTGAGCTTGCTTAATATTTCATCAATTGAAATATTCCAAAGAATGAGTAGAGGGTATATTATGCTTTTAGTTTTAGTGTGGTCTCTCATGTATCATTCTATCCCTATGTTGCTCTCAAACATTTTCTCTTTTGGATTCTTATATATTAGAGAATTCTTAATTTCAATTTACATATATAACATAAAAGTATTAATTTTAATTTGTAACTTTTTACGATAAATTACACATATAATTGTTATGCTTTTTAATATTTTTATCCATTTTAGAGTGAATATGGTTTAAGATTTTTACGGATTAGAAATTATAATAATATTATCAAAAAACATACATTTTTATTAATTAACCTTATTAACTATCCGTGTGCTTCCTTTAAAATGTCGAGTAAAACCCTAAATCTTATCTGGTACTATTGATTACACAATTTTTTTCTCTATCTAGTATCTGCACACACATGGTGTAATAAATCATTTAATGTGAACCTTTAATTATTAAATAGTACTATGTTAACCTATTAAGTAACATATAAATGAGCTGGTTTGCTTGAGAGGTTAAGGGGGAAGACTTAAGATCTTCTGCACATAAGGGCGCGTGGGTTCGAACCCCACAGCTAGCATTTTTATAATTTAATTATGCTTGTTGAGTCAATAGGTTGTCAGAACCGGACCGGCCATCAAATCGGTGAGTTTACTGGTTCAAAGTTCAAGTGGTCGGACCGGGGTTCAGCCGGGTCGGACCGTTTTTAATTAATATATAAATAAAAATATATAAATAGTTGTTCAAATATTCTCTAGTTTCACACATTAAAAAGATAAAATTTCATAAAATCAATATAAAAAAAACTTTAATACATTAAATATGAAATTTCTAATTTAAATTAAATTAAAAATTACATAATAAACTAAGTTCAATAAGGCAAAATAGTATCATAAAAAATTATTTCACAAAGTAGTTTTCTTTTTTTGACAGAACACTAAAGTAGTTTATATTATACATAATGGGCCTAAGCCCACTTATTAACCTAAGCCTACATTTCACTAACCCTACATTTGCTAATATAAAAAGGAAGCAGCTGTATTCTCATAGAAAGAAAATGAATCTGGAGAAAAAAATGAGTACAGCAGCCGCTGCCACTGCCATTATTCAAACTTATCCCTTCTCATATTATCCTTCACTTTTTCTTTCTTGTTACAACAATAAACCTTCATTTTCTTATTTGTGAATATCTTCATCTTCTCTTGAATTTCTCTTCAAATTTGTCTCTCTTTATTGAAACTTGGAATCAGATTCAAAACCAACAACTGTTGTCCTTGAATCGCTGCTGCCATTAGAGGGGAAGGGGAAAGGTTTTTCACGTTTTGTAAACAGAGTGGAAGGAACAGAAACGAAGTTTGTTTGTTCTTTTTTTTTTCTTGCGTGGTTGCTGTTCATATTTGATCTTTTTCAATAATAATAATAATAATAATAATAGAAACGGAATTTCACTAATTTTTTTTAAAAAAATCTAAACCGCCGAACCGCCCAGATCGGCCGGTTTAGCGGTTTTTACCGGTTTACACGGTTTTTCTCCGGTTCACTTGCACGGCGGTTTTAATCACTAACCGGACCGGATACAGGTCGGGTTCCTGGTTCGACCGGTTTGACCGGTCGGTCCGGTCCGGTTTTGACAACCTATGCTATCTACCAGGACTCATTAAGAGCTTGTGTTGATGAAGGCATAAATGAGTTGTTCTTGACTTCTTTCACAATAATGTCACTCTTTGCCACACTCCTGGAGAGAGAAATCAATCACAAGTTTATTAACTAAGCTTGGAGCTTCATCAAATGTTGATATCTTAATTCATGTTTTTCCCTCTGAAAGACATTGTTGATCTTCGAGTGACATGGGTGTAGAACTTTCTCCCTTAGAGAATATTTCGTTGTTTTCCTTCTTTCTTTCTTTTTTATTTTTTAAGAAGTCAAAGAATATATTATTAAAGAAAAAACAAATCTGATAGATTCAAGGTAGGGATCTAAAAGGCTCCCCCTAATATATATATATATATATATATATATATATATATATATGAGTTTGCTAACTTAGACTCGCCTAAAAACATGAAGATCTAAGTTAGCAAGGTGCACTTTTTTACTTTGGACAAAAATAATACATAACAACAAAATCAAGTGATTTCAACCCCTAAGCAAACAGGTTAAACCACAAAAAATTCAAGTTTGGTCTTCAACCACCACCAAATAAGGGTCTTCACTTTATCAAGAATAAAATCCATAGGCAATTATTTTGAGCAAAAAATCTGTTATTTCATTCTTTTCAAATAAGCCAACAACAAGTCAATCAAATTGTCAAAATGTACTTCCGCGCCTCTTTATTTTAAAAATAGTTACTGCCAATTGTAAAACATGATAACGCACATCCATTGAAAACACTTCACTTATTCCCAACCAATTTGCAACCACCCTCCAAAGAATAAAAAAATCATCGCATTCAAAACCTAAATGGTTGACTGTTTCATTAATCCCATAGCCTCCTAAGAACGCAGAGTATACAAATGAGACATTTTCCTCCTCATTAAATTATCCATTATTTGCTATTTTATTTTGAACTAACCTCCACACAAATATTAACACTTTCAACAGAATAAAAATATTCCAAATCACCTGTTTTACTCAAACTCTCCTAATTGTTCCTCCTTGAATAGCAAATGATAAACTTATTTCTTTGTTTTGTTTCTTTTTCTCGTTTTGATTAGCCTCACAATGCAATCAAAAAATTATTAATAGTTTTCTTTTAAAAAATATACTTGACTGATTTTTTTAAATTAAAAAAACTGAACCAAATTGGAGTAAGCTTTTGATTTTTGTTTTTAGCTAATAAGACAAATTAATAATACTCGTATGCATTAAGAACGAAGATATTTTCTACTTAAAAATAAATATTACTACAACAATTGATGAATTGAAGACGATGCCAACATCAAGAATCTCGTGGCCAAGGAAACAAATTAAAATAATTTAAAAATACAGTGACCTTATATAAGAAAAGGACACAAAAAATTTCTTTTTTTAATTTATTATGAATAAAGAAATACTGTAATACACTTACCAAAAAAAAATAAAAAATTGTAATACAGGAAGTTCATAATGATGTACGATCTTTATAGGCCTTTTGATGGATTTGTTTTTGAGTTTCTATAAAACAGTTTATAGACATAAATAAATTTTGGGTTAAATATGTTTTGAGTATTGCTATTTAGTAAGAAATATTTATCCAAAAAATATAAGAATCCACAAAATTAGGAAATTTGACCAATCAAAAATTGGCTAACCATACATAGAAGAGAGAATTATTAGAATTTGACCAATCAAAAATTGCCACATAAAATTCTTCTCTTTCTTGCATCAAAAAATTCTTACTAAATAGTATTTTCCGTTTTATAAACTTATTAATGCACTTTAAGAAGATATACTTTTGTTAGTAAAAAACAAAAATGTCATATTTTGAAGCCACTAGATTTGATCTAGTGGCGAGAGATTTGGGTAATATGTACGAGGTTCTGGGTTAAATCTTCTGCTCCGTTGTACAAAAAAAACATGCCATATTTTGGTATCAATAATGGCAAATCTATTTATGTTGCCCGGGTACGGTACCGGTACTGGTACGGGGTACGTCATTTTTAGAAAAACTAAGGTACGGGTACGTCCCTATACTTTTTTTAAAAATATAATTATATAAATCAAATAATAGAATTATATTGTTAAAATAAATAATTAAACATAAAAATATCACACCACAATTTAAAAGTAATTCAAATTGTTCAAAAACATCAAAATATGAAATTAAAAAGCAATTAGCTCAAAAAGAGTCAATTGTTTCCACCTCCATCATCACTATCGGCTTCTAGTTTAGGTTTATCGTGAGAAATACTAACAATTTGAAACATATCAATTATATATTAAAGGGTTAAATATGTTTTTGGTCCCTATAGTTTTCCAGAATTTCGTTTTTAATTAGTCCCTAAAGATTGTTTTCACACTTTTTAGTCCCTGAAGTTTTACCAGTCAATGTTTTTAGTCCCTACTTTTCATTAAACTCGTGCATATCATTCGAAATTTTAAAATTTTTTCTGCGGTCATGTTTAGTATATTAAATGAATCTCTTTTACAAAATTTTAAATTTTTTTACCAAGAGATGAATTAAATATGATTTTTTTTTTTTGTTTTTTGCACAAATAATTCATCTTATGTTAAAAATTCTAAATTTTTATCAGAGATGTTCTTATAATATTATAAATATGAATACAAAAAATCTTTCAAAAATGCGAAAGTATACAAGAGTTTGATTAAAAGTAGGGACTAAAAACACTGATTGATAAAACTTTAGGGACTAAAAAGTGTGAAAAAAAATCTTCAGGGACTAAAACTGAAATTCTGCGAAACTATAGGGACCAAAAACATATTTAACCCTATATTAAATAAATCTCATTCATCTCTACGAATATTCCACATTTTTGTTGCTCTTTCATTATAAGTATTGCTATTTCTCTTTCTCGAGATAATACGAAGATTTGTATGAATAAAAAAAGTAGATCTTCAATTCTCTTTGAATTTAGTCTATTCATTTTTAATGAATGGGTTAATAATTCCAATGGCTGCTTTTTTTATTATTTTTTAGCCGTAGGTGCTACTTTTATATTATACAAAAATAAAAAAACCTAAATATTTATATAAAATAACAAATTAAAGAAAAAGAAGAAGAAGAAAAAATAATGTTTTTTTGGATTGGTGTACCACAGATGTACCACTCGTGTACCCATTACAAAAAACAAAAACAAAATCTAGGTACGGCGTCGGTGCGTACCGAGAGAGTACCATACGTGTACCGGTATCCGGTACCGGTACTCTATCTAAAACGGAGTACTCGTTTGATCACGAGATTAGACTGGAATAATCATCGAACTAAGATATTTCTCTGATCAACATCCATTATTTATCATTTTTTTTTATAAAAATCATTTGCTTATTTTTTTTTGTTTACAATGTTGTTAAAGAGGATCGAACTTAAGACCTCATGCATACTATTCAAACCCTTCACCACCAGACCAAATATAGTGGCTTTATCATTTGCTAATTTAGACTTTAGATAAAATGAACGCGAGACATTATTCGAAAAATAAATAAAAATGAATACAAGACATTATAAAAAGTAAATAATTACTAATGAAACAGTGATGGCCGTATTGGAATCCTTCGTGTATTACAAAAAAAAATCACAAGTGGAGTTTTTATTTTCTATCAAACGTTTATGTAAGAGTTGAAAAGGAAAAATTCTCTTCTCACCTTCCGTGGTTTTTTTTCTACCTCCTTTTTTTATTTTTACCCTTAGATAAAAATTTCAGAATGTATTTTTTGAAGTTTTTAAATTTGGAAAAATGCAAGAACACATTTTGTAGTTGTTTTCAACGGTAAAAGAAATTGAAAAACACATTTTAAAGTTTTTAACCAAGTGCACAAATGAAAAAACAGGAGTTGAAAAGAACCACAGGGGTGGGAAGAGAATATTTCATTGAAAAGGTATAATTCTTATTAGCCCAAGACAATATTATGTAGAAAGCCCATTAGAATATGATGTTGCAGAATGGCTTGGTGGCTTGGTGCGGGTAATTCAAGAAATGTTTTTTCTTTTCACTCCCCTCGTATTTCTGGCCTGTCTCCGTGTTTTCAATTTTACCCCATCACTATTTAATTTAGGAGTGAGTAAAAATACAATTTTTGGGGAAAAAATAATTCGCTTCTTAACCCGTGAATAGAGTTTGCATTTTAAAATGCAAAAATGTCGACAGTAAAAAAACACCCATGTTGAAGTCAAAATTGTGTTGACAGGTGCCGAATTTTGATCGGTCACCTGTGTGGCTGTGACATAGTATCTACCACTCACAAGTATGGATGAATTCTACAAATTGACACCCACGTTTTTTTTTCTTCACATTCTCACATTTTCAATTTTTATGTTTTGTTAGTTTCATTGTTTTGTTTTTAAATGGTGTCATAATGCTCCTATCGGTGGTTTTTTAATGACGATAGTTGGAACATTAAAGTAATTAACGAGAGATTTTTTATGATCAAATTGAAAACGTTATGACTACCAAAATTGATTATACCCAAATGGAGCTTTTACGTACGCTAATGGGAATGTCCCATACAATTAAACTTGAAGGTGGGAGCAGCTGGTAACCTATAGGACCAAAAATATAAATTTGACTTGTCCATGTTATTCGCCTAGAAGTTTAGGAAATTTGCTTTATAGATCCTCTATGTTGCTCTAAAGTCTCCCGTTCTGACCAAATTACTCCTAGTCAGTTTTAGAACTTATGTTCCGAAATGACTTTTTCCAATTTTTTTATATTTCGGAATGTAGGTGCCGAAATTGCTTTTTTGTTCAATTTGTTTATATTTTGGAACGTAAAATCCGAAATTAGTTAATTCTGGCACATACGTGCAAAAATTAACTAAGTTCGACACCTACATGCCAAAATTAACTAATTTCTGCACGTAGGTGTTAATATTAGGCGTTTTCGGATTGTATCTTCCAAATCATCCAAGATCCAAAAAATTAGAGGTATTTTTGAATTTTTAAAGGGCTTAAAAGTACTGCAGGGGGCCTAAAAAGCAAATTTCGAAGTTGAGATGCACTGGTGCACTAGGCATCCACTGGACTTTCATTTATTTTGTTTAGAACAGAGTATTTGTTTGGATTGGATACACTCGTAGTTAGGCGTGCTCGCGGTGCGGTTCGGTTTGGTTCGGTTGGTTTTTAAAAAGACATCCAAACCAAACCAAACCAATGGGGTTATGGTTGGTTCGGTCTGTGCGGTTTAACACGATATAAAAAATATGACGATATTATCAACTTGTTACAAAATAAACATAAGAAATTTTAATTTATTTATTGTTTACGTGATATAATATGCTAAACATAAATTCCATATACATAAGAACTTATTTTTAATACCAATAACATAGTTTTAGATCGCATTAAATAATATGTTTTCACAGCCTACTATTTTATGCACTTAATTTGAGTTGGGTTTGCTAAGTTGGACTACGTAATAGGTTGATTGCTACTAGTTGATAGAGTTAAGTTATGTATCGCGGTTTGGTTCGGTTTTCTAAAATGAAAACCGCAAACCAAACCAAACTGTGTGGTTTAGAAAAAAAATGATCCGCGCGGTTTAAAATAAATGCGGTTTTTTGCGATTTCAGTTTGGATTTGTTCGGTTTGCGGTTTTACTTTTGGATTTGTTCGGATACGATGACCCCTACTCATAGTAGTGCCATATAACAAAAATAAAAGAGATGGTTTCTCCCCCAATAATTTCTCTTCTCACGTAAAAATTTTAAAAATATATTTTAAAATTTTTTGAGTGAAAAGAGAAATTGGGGAGGGAAAGGGGAAGAGAAAATTGGGACCCGCCCTCTGTTTGGACAATTTCTTGAATACATACTTTTTTATTACCTTAGTTCCCCTTCTTTCGGTACTTATGTTTTAGTGTTGATGAAGATATGTTGAAGATAAGGGCGTTCAAAAATTCAGTTAAGTGAACCAAATTGTAATTCGAACTGCACTGAACCATATTTTAAACTGAACCACTTTTAAAAAACAGTTACAATTCAGTTTATAACTGGTTCAGAACCAGTTCGAATTTATGAACCGGTTTTTATTAAAAAAAAATTGATTTTTTTTCCGGAAAAAAAATCTCGATATTTCTGGAAAAAAATTCCGACTTTTTTCGGGAAAATTTTTCGATTTTTTACGGAAAAAAAGTTTCCGAATTTTTTTTTTTGGAAAAAAATTTCAATTTTTTTCGGAAAAAAGTTTCGGATCTTTTTTTTGAAATTTTTTCGGAAAAAAAGTTTCCGATATTTTTTTGGGGACAAAATTTCGACTTTTTTCGGAAAAAAATTCTCGAGTTTTTTTCGGGAAAAAAATATCGACTTTTTTCGGAATTTTTTTTTCGATTTTTTGGGAAAAAAGTTATCGATTTTTTCAAGAAAAAAATTTCGATTATTTTCTTCGCAAAATTGGTTGAAAACCAGTTTTTCAAAAATAAATCGGTTTTTAATAAAAAACTGGTTTTAAACCAGTTAAAAAGTGTAAACTGATTTTAAACCGGTTCTGAACCGAATTGTAACTGGTTTTACAGATAATCTGGTTTTTATAAAAAGTGGTTTCAGTTACTAAACTGAACCGTTTATATGGTTCAGTGCAGTTCATGAACCATGAACACCCCTAGTTGAAGAAAATACTATGGATGTATGTAGCAAGAGTCCTTGTAAGAAGAATTCACAATTTGGTGAATAGAGTATCAATCAAATGTGAAATTAACAATACTGTTTTATCGAAAAAGATAGTAGAGGGTGTGCACTAAAATCGGTTCAGAAGAACCGTAACTTAAAATTCAGTGAACCAATTTAAAAAGTCCAAATCATAATTAATAAAAACTGATCCAGACCATTTTAAAAATTAAAAAGTAATTTGGATTACTGGTTCTCAAAACCGGTGTATTATTGGGTACCCACTACCATTACACATTTACACTATTATTTCTAAACAAACACAGTAAACCATATCATCTTCAAGGCAATTTCTTCCGGCATGCAATTTCAATTTCTTCACTTCATGCTCTGATATTCAGCCACCACGGTTGAACCATTTCAATTTGAAATCTTGCTAATGGTGATTAGATTTTTACGCCGTAGATCTCGTCGTTCCGACAAATCTTGCTAATGGCGATTTCACTTGCGACAAATTGGAAGACATTGTATTCGTCATTTCTTCGTTGTCAGAGTTAGATCGCATATCGGTTGTTTTATGTCTCTCATGGTGGTGAGATTTCCTTTGATGGAAACTGAGGCGGCGACCGGTGGCTTTCCATCAGAGGAATTATTTTTCTAAAGATCGAAAACTTTTTTCGAAAAAAAAAACGCTGGAATTCTTTTTATCTGAAATCGTGAAACTTTTTTCCTCAAAAAATTCGGGAATTTTTTTTCCGAAAAAATATCGAAACTTTTTTCTGAAAAAATATATAAAAATTTTCCCGAAAAAAGATCGGAAATTTTTTCCGGAAAAAATCAGGAACTTTTTCTTTGAAAAAATATCGAAATTCTTTTCCGAAAAAAGATCAAAAAATATTTCCGTAAAAAATTGGGAACGTTTTTTTTGGAAAAAAAGCGAAAACTTTTTTTATCAAAAAAATTGAAAACTGAATTTATAGAGAATCAATTTTGCAAATTGTATCTGAAAGAACTAAAGCAAAGCAATAGAGGATATAGAAGCAAAAAATTGATTCAAAAAACTAATTGGGTTTTATTGTAAACCAGTTTTGAACCAATTCTTAACTAAATTGAACCAGTTTTATAAAGTAAACTGGTTTTAGATGAAAGTGGTTTTTGTTTGGTTCATGAACCATATATTTGGTTCAAGTTTGGTTCGGTTCATCATCATGCACACCCCTAGTAGAGAGGATATTTATGACCCTATGCAAGTGGTGGTAAAGACAAATAAAAAGAGATTTATTTTTGTCATCCTACTATTTTCTCGTGCGCCCTACAATTTTACGAAAATATCCGTGTCCACCAAAAACACTACCATAATTTATTTATTTTTTTTCAACTTAAGATATATATTACACACACACATGAATATTGTACCAAAAAAAATTACACATTAATAAAGGTTAGAGGGCAACAAGTTGCGTCGCTAGACCTTTTTATATAGCAAAATTTGATCTTTGAAAAACTACATTCATAAATCTAGGCGACACAACCTTTTTGTATACCATAATTGTTTTTTATAACGTCCGCTATTTAAGTAGCGGACAATATTTTTCAAAAAATCTCATTTTTATAACGTCCGCTACTTAAGAAAATGGTAAAACATGAAAGGCGTAGGGCGTGTGAGAAACTGATAGGGTGATAAAAGTAAATTTTCAAAGAAAGAAATTACACCACCAAATTCAGAAGAATAATGGGCCGGCCTATAGAAATAATAAAGGAGCAGGGAAGGGTGCGGAAAGGCTAACACTGTTCTTAGATATTGTACTTTTTCTTTTTTATTAGAAATGGAAACATGAGTACAATTTATTTTAGAAGTAACAGAGTGACTCATTTAATTTTGTTCCTTCAAAATCAATTGATTGACCCAACTTAAATTTTACATAACACATAATGCATATGCTTTGATATATATGCCTATGCTTTGATAATTTGTAGTTACTAGTAATTACTTAAATTTTTGGGTTAAAAATTGTAGATTCAAGTTTAGACCACTACAGATGTATTGTGACAATTCAGTTGCGGTTTTATTGTTAAGAATAACAAAAGTGGAAGTTGAATTAAGTATGTCGACATTAAGTACATAGTCATAAGAAAACGCATTAAGGATCAAATAATTATTATTGATCATATTAGTATTGAATTGATGATTGCCGATCCTTTGACTAAAGGCATGCTACCGTCAAAATTTAAGAATCATATAGAAAAATTGGGACTTGGTTCCTATATTTGTTTTCATTGTAAGAATGATTTTTGTTTTATGAAACTCCATATATGATATTTAATTTTCTCATTTTTTTTAATTATTTTTTTGGATCTTAGCTGAAGGGGTAATCCATTTAAGTTCTAACGTGTATGTTCACATTTGATTTTGAGGAATATCATTTAAGTTTGGAACCTGAATAAACATAGATGTTATGAGTTTATTTATTAAGTTATATGATTTGGTTAGAGACATTTTACATTGTGATACATGGAAGATAATACTCGATATTATAGAGGACCGATCACTATGATCTATGTGCTCTGTTTCTTATTATTGTGAGTGAAAAAATATGTCGACCAAGTGGGCGAATGTTGGATTATAATTATTCTGAGTGAAAGAATAAAAGGAAATACCCACTAAGTGCACATTGTGGTAATTTCTCATTAAGTCTAAAGTGGTCTTTATTTTTTTCCTCAAATATAGTAACTACCCATTATCTTTTAATGGGGCCGTTAATAAAAATTGCACGTTCAATTATTCCTGTGATGGACATAAATTGTAAACTGAACTGCAGTTCATTTGTTTTGGTTCTCTAAGTTTGACATCTCTATTTAGTAAAAACTTACACCATCAAAGAAAGATTTTAGGTAATTTGTATAAAAAATAAAAAGTTGTTTATAGGTTTAATAGGGATAATAATATCAGTTTTGTCCAATCTTTTGGCCCTAGTTTTTCCATTCCCAAGAACAGTTTTAAAATCAAATACAGTACAACTGAATGTGTCTCGTTCCCCTATTTTTCAGAGATCAACATACAATACAACTCAAATTGTCATGTTCAGTCCTTATTTCAAATGATATTCATACACAAATTTTTCTACATTTGTCAACCTTATTAACCATCACATTTATAAATATGGTTAATTCAATTGAATAGACGATTTTTTTTTTTGAATCGGCAAATATATATTAATAGCACTCCACCATAAGTATAAGACATACTAATGGAGAGGAATCGTACAAATTGAATAGACGATATTAATTTAATCCGGGATTGAAATTGTGATTAAGATTATATGATTACGGATTTCCTTTCTATGAGAACTAGATGATTCATTAAAAAACTACATGATTAGAAAATTGTAGCAAACTCATTATAAATTAAAGTTAAAAAAATTATATATATATATATATACTTTTAAATTTTAATACGTACAATATTATTTTTTTCTTCTATTATATCGCTTTTAATTAATATTACTTACATCATTCTCAAATCTCAATTAAATATCTTTAACTTTGTATTTATATTAAAATTATGTAAACTGATAAAAATATTTCGGTAAAAATATTATTCTTTTTTTTTATTTATATATATTTTTAATCCGTGTGATCGAATCAGTCAATTAGATAAGTATTTTTAGCTTTTTTAGAGCCATTAAAAAAAGTTTTCTTTAGAAAATTAATTTTTTTTCTTCTTTGAGAGCATCTTAATAAACTAGTACTACCCCAGTTGACTTAAATAAAACACACTTATTTAATCTTAAATAGTTTGAATATTAACAATGAAAGGGGTAAAATGGTCCAAACACCTCACTTAACAACAGTATAAAACCACCATTTCAGTATCCCAAACTTTCATGCATGCACACACACCACGCATCTCTTCCTTTTTACACCTCCCTCCCTTCATAAACCACAATGTCTATACTCTTTTTTACGCCACTAACGGCACTGTTACTGTTAGCCATTATCACCACCGTCAACTCATGCCTTCCATCAGAACTTGCAGCACTAAATGCCTTCAAATCATCACTCCGTGAACCCAACACCGGCATATTCAACTCATGGACCGGAACCGATTGCTGCCACAACTGGTTTGGCGTCTCCTGCGACGAGAACACTCGTCGTGTCGCCGACATAAACCTCCGTGCCGGTACTCTCTATACCACTTTCGAAAAAGCACACCGTCCTGGCTACATGACTGGTCAAATCTCGCCGGAGATTTGTAAACTAACTCAACTCTCTAGCATTACAATCACCGATTGGAACGGAATCTCTGGCGAGATTCCCCGTTGCATTTCATCTCTATCTTTTCTCCGAATCATAGACCTTGCCGGAAACCGTATCTCTGGCACTCTTCCCTCCGACATCGGAAAACTCAAGCATCTTTCCCGTTTAAGCCTTGCTGATAACGCCATCATCGGAAGAATCCCATTATCGTTAACTAATATAACCAGCTTGACTCATCTTGACCTCCGTAATAATCGGATCTCAGGATCTATCCCACTGGGTTGTGGGAAACTTCAGAATTTGGGTCGGGCTTTATTAAGTGGTAATCAATTATATGGGCGCATCCCGAGTTCAATTTCCAAAATTTATCGTCTATCGGATTTAGATCTTTCTAGAAATCAATTATCTGGGCCCATTCCAGAATCATTGGGCCTAATGTCCGTTTTGGGAACCCTAAAGCTTGATACAAATAAGCTTTCAGGAATAATTCCAAAGAGTCTTTTGACTTCGGGAATAAGTGATTTGAATTTAAGTCATAATAAATTAGAGGGTAACATACCCGATGGATTTGGGAGTAGGTCTTATTTTACTTCATTGGATTTTTCCTATAATAACCTCAAGGGTCCAATACCTAAATCAATATCTTCAGCTTCTTACATAGGTTACATAGATTTGAGCCATAATCATCTATGTGGTCCAATTCCTAAAGTTTTGGATAATCTTGATGCGTCGTCGTTTGAGTACAATGCTTGTCTTTGTGGAAAGCCTCTCAAAACTTGCAAAGTTAATTAATGTTTGTCATCAATGTGTCTTATTGGTTATTAATTTATTTCCTCTTTTTTTATGTATTTTGATTTTGTAAAATAAAAAATAGAAGAAATTCATTGTAACGTTTGAGCACATGAATGTCAGTTTGACATATTTGCATGAATTTGAATTAGCCCTTAACACGTTAATTCCAAAATAAATGAACATTCATTTTTTAGTACTAATTTTTTGTGTTATATTTTTTTTCTCTATATGGTGTTCTAATTGTAATTAATGCATGCATGTTATTCCGACAGAATATGTTTCACAGCATCTAAAACAATGTAAAAAAAAAAAACAAAATAAATGGAGTTAACAAATCTTAGATCAATTGTAAAAAAATGTTAAACTTATTAAGTTGAAAGTCGTGAAGGAAGTTCGAACTCTCACTGTTTAACGACTATTATGATTTTGTTTATCTATCGGCCCAACAACTAAACTTATAAAATTAATCCAAAAAATGAAAAACAAATAAATTGCATCAAGGTTGACCGCACTTGCTTCAAAATTGAAATTGGCATGTCTGACATATTAACTAATTACCTATCTATCCCAGCGAAATTAAACAATAAAATTTGAAAAATGTATTACTTCGTACTACTAGTTGTTTAATTTGTTAAATATAATGCAATGACATGATAAATATTTTAATGTAGAGTATATAACAGAATATATGGGGAGGAGATTGATGGAGAAGATATGGTAGACACAGCACATGTGAAATGGCAGTGAGAAAAAGTAAAGTATTCTATTGTTGCAGGTGCATTTATGGAGAATGAAGGGTTCCATGAGCCTCGATGCGGTTTTTCCTCCTCTTGCTCTATCATGTGGAGAGTTCTTTCATAATCATGAGAAAATACTATATTGATTTTAGCAGCAAAGCAACCGCAAATGATAATCAATTACAAAACAGAAAATCCAAACGTGAATTCTTCTAAATATATCTTATTTGAATAAGTATCGGTATATTTGTTAAGATAAACAATTCTTATAAATTTATAAATAGTGTTTATTAACTTTTTTATATTAAATACTGTTTGTGAACTTGTTAAAATTTTCTATCTCATCATGAACCGGTACATATATCTAAATAAAAAGAATGTCAGAGTGTCCATCATTAATAAAAGTCTGACCTTAAGAAGTTATGTGTATGATATGTGCAAACTCTCTATGGTATACAAGTACAACATGTTCGTCGCCACAAATACAATGGAGAAATAATAAAAAGAAAAGGAACAAAAAAAATTGGATAAATTAAAAGCATCTAAGCATTAAGACATGAATAGACATCTCTACTATGTTGACACTCTTAGACACATTCAACCACTATCTATATCTCATAATAATATATAAAAATAGGAAAATGAAAATAAATAAATAAATAAATATATATACACACACACAAGGATCTGAACCTTACCCTAGAATAAAAAGCAATAATGCCAAAAAATTAATAAAAATGATAACAAGGTAACCCCAACTTGTGATGAATAAAGGAATCCCAAATGAAAGATGGTAAAGAGTCCAACCACAAGGAGTCAACAATAGAATGTCCATGATTTGCAGCCTATCCGCTCAAACATTTCTCACGAAAGATATGAGTGTGTATGATGTTTAATCCAAGAGAAGACGCATTACTCCAACGATTTTTGAGGTTCCAAAGAATTATAGCTGGGTGGGCAAATGCAACCAATGCTCTTTTCGAATCACTCTCAATCCAAAGATTTTGCCTACCATATGTGCTGCAGCAAGTTCTATCAAATAATCACCATAATTTCTGCATGTAAAATAGAAATTGTATCAGGCTTCTGAGCATAACTTCCAACGTGCAAAGCCAGATGGTTGCGAAACAGACACTCACAAGCCGTCGTGTTACCTGTTATTGAGTCGTTCGTGTGTTTGCTAATTATATCAACTAATAGAATATAAAATATTCGTTGTATAAATTATTAGTATCTTCTATATTTAGTTAGAGAATAAGTAGACATAACTCAATATGATTGTATAAATATTCATTATTGTATAATGAAGCACCGGGAAGAAAATTCTATTACGGAATCATATGTTGACTGGGGAGGATGCCCGAATACTAGAAGGTCTGCATCCGGATATTATGACTACCTTTGGAATAATTTGGTCTCTTGATCTACAAAACGACAATCAACCTCATCCCGCTCTAGTGCTAAATTAAGCAGAATATCGTGGTGTCGCTAATTTTGTTGTTGAATCATGTTGGCTTTGAAACTTACTGTTACAACTCCATTTCCGATCATGAAAGTCATTCTTGTCTCTGTGACAACGTTAGTGCAGTTTACTTGTCAGGTAATCCTATCCAACATCAACGCACAAAACACATTGAAATGGATATTCATTTTGTGCGTGAAAAAGTTGCTAAGGACAAGTATGTGTTCTATATGTCTCGTCTCGCTATCAAATAGTTGATATTTTCACCGATGGCCTTCCGCCAGGGCCGGCCCAACATATTACGTGGCCTAAAGCGAACATAAAAATGAGGCCTTTAATTTTTTTTAATTTTATAAAGTTATTGATTATCTATATTTATTTAAATAAATTATAGTGTTAATTGTTTTTAGATGATTAAACATTTAAACATAATACTAATAATATAACTAAAACAAAAACTAGCAAAAAAAACTAAAATAAACACGATTGCACTTACTTTATGTATGTTTTATTGCATAAGTTTAACTCTAATTTAATGTTTGTCATTTTTTTTCAAATTATCTATATTAATCTTTTTAATTTAAGATTCAACATTCATATTATATAATATTAAATTTAAGTCAAAATACAACTTTATATTTTCAATAACAAATTTAAACAAAAAAATATACATTTAACCAAAATCGAAAAAAAATACACCAAATATGTTATCTACATAATTCAGGCCTAAAAACTCTTTAGTGAAACATAATGACCACAAGAAAACTGAGCTACGAAATAATTTTATAATGTTTCTACTCGAGGCCTATATGTAATAAGTATAAAATTATTTTGAGGCTAATGGGCTTTAAAAAAATTCAATTTTTTGTGAGGCCTCAAGCCCTAGCTTGGGCTGCCTATAGCTTGGGCCGGCCCTGCCTTCCACTACAATTATTTGATGATTTTAGAGAGTCTCAACATTCCTTAACCTCCCGTTTTGATTACGGGAATGTATTAGAATATAAAATATTCATCGTATAAATTATTAATATCTTCTATATATTTAGTTAGAGAACAAGTATACCTAACTCAATATATATGATAAAACACAGGGACAAAATTCTATTACCCACAAATAAAAGAAGATTAAAATGCAGCAAGATTTGTAATTCCATTGTATTAGATGTGTAGCCTTCCAGCCATGGTGCATATATAATATAACACGGGTGTCTCCGAGTTTTTGGAGGCCAGGTGCAAACATATAAAAGTGGCCCTTTAATAAAGAAATGTAAATTTTTTTACAAAAAAAACATCATCGATTTAAATTGCAAATAACATACAAAAATATAATCATCCTTATAATTAACATAAAAAGGATTCGTTGTCTAACAATAACAACAAAATACAATATAGCTACTTAATTAGTTTCTTTTTTTTATCATACGCGTTTTGTTACTCTGTTACTGTTGCTTTTTTTTTTTCTTTATAAAAACTGGGCATGAACCTAACAGTATTGTAATATAATTATTTTTTACACCCTCTAATTTACTAATACTATTATCCTATAAAAAAAAATATGAAACCCTTATTTTTAAGAGGTCCTATGTTATGGCACATCTTGCCCATGGTATAAAACCACCCCTGGCGACAGCGGTAAGTATTTTAGTTTTCGCTACGTGTAACATGATAAGGAAATTATTAAACCGTACTCCATTCCTTCCCGTCCAAATTTTGTTGCTGGAGGTAAAAATTCGGTTGAACTATAATTTATAATTCTCATCGGTTCCATCTTCAATCTAATTTTTAAAACAGTAAGTGTAACTATGTCTATGAGAGAATGGATGGATTTATAAAATAACCATTTTTGCATAGGAGAAAGCCACCAGGTTTGATCGGTGAGAAATTTGAATAGTATGTATGAGGTTCTAAGTTCGATCGTCATTGCCAAAAAAGATGGCATAGGAAACCAAAAAAAGTTAACCATTTAAGGAAACCAAAACATTGGGTATAAAGATAATGAATTCTTTTTACGACGAATCGTTCGAATTATCAGGTTAAACTTTACTTATTTTGCGGCCAAATTCTGAATTACCAGACCTCATTCTCCTAGGAACCAAAGCATTAATACAAAAAAAAATGGCTTCTTAAATAAAAATACAAAATAAAATGAAAAAATAACCTTTTTCTTTTAAAAGGCAAAAAGAATAAAACATTTAAGAAATGAAGTGAATTATATAATAGAAACTAGTTTAGAGACCCATGCATTTGCACGAGTCCATTAACTTTTATTCAATATTTAAGTTCGTTATTATACCAGTGTAAAAATTTATTTAGAATAAAATATTTAAAAATTTGTTATAAATTATTGTAAAATATAAGTGAAACTATTGTGCTCTTTTTATAAAATTTATTAAATGGTCCTTAAGTGGTTATTAAAGTTATTCTCCCGTGTATATTTAATTCAAAAAGGGGCACATGTTGAGCAATTACCCATTTAGTGAAGTTTTAAGATGGGAGAAAGTTAACATGTTAAGAAACTCTATAGAAATATTCGTCTTAAAATTCGTATATTTAATTTTGTAAATGTCAAAATATTACTTTTTTTAAGTTTTTCACTTTTCACTTTTAAGTTTCTTAACATGTGCCTTAAAACACAGGTTACTAAGACCATTTAAGAAATGATCAAAGCAAAGCAGTTCTAAATATAATTTCCAAAACTAATGAATGGATTTGAGTAAAAGATTGTGACGCTTATTTATCGTGCCCGCAACGAGGCAAACATGAGGATTTGCCCTCATCAAAATATATTGTTGATATGTTCAATTTATTTTGTGGTTGTTAATTTTTTAGTATATGAATCAAATTTTATAGTTTTTAAGATTTATTTTTTCCCATCATTTATTGGGTCACAAGGAGGCAGTTAGGAGATGATCCATATTAGATTCATGAATAACTCTATAAGTAATTAAGTTATACACCACATTTTAACCCAAAATTTTAAGGTGTTAATTATGTTTATGGGTGCTCTCATTTATAAAAATAATTAAAATTCACACTTGCCTAAGGAATGTAGGACTTAACTCACTCACACTTGTCACACCACATTTTACTATTAAAAACAGTGTATCGAATTTAATTTGGTTTACAATATTATATATATATATACACTATTATATGGAAAATGTATCTAAGTCATTCTTGCTATATAGAAGCTTCGATTCTCTTTCATTTTTCTTTGGACATTATTTTTTCTCGACCTCAATTTTCTTTTCTTCATTTTAGTCAAATAATGAAGCTCCATTGTCTCCATCTAGAAGCTCCATCGTCTCTCTCTTGTGGATTTGTCCCTAGTAATTTTGGTGTCTTGTCGCCACCTAAATTCACTGGTAATCGAGGGTCACATGGCCCTTAGAAGAAGGCCACTAGAGAATGAGCATTACCAACAACTTTTTTTTTGTTGTCCTTCTTAATACTCCCTCGGTCCTATTTTCATTGTCACATTTGCAAAAAAAATTGTCCTATAATATTTGACTCATTTCAATTTTTTATGTTATTTTTTCATTTCTACCCCTTATAAATGTTTGTCTCTTCACTTTCTCACCATATAACAAGGGTAATTTGGTAAAATTAATATTATTTCTCATTCATTTATGCAATTTTCTTAATATGTGTGAAATGGTCAAATGTGGCAATGAAAATGGGACGGGGGAGTAGTTCATCTCTCATTTAATTATTTTTTCTATCTTTTAAATTAATTTTTCTCCTCATTAATAGTGCATGTCTCATTTAATTATCTTTTTTCTTTTTAATTTCTTGTGAAGCGTCCGATTCAATTTCACGCTCACCAATTGACCGTTTTTTAGATTTTTTTTTTCTCTACATAATTCCACTACCAAATTATTCATTTAATTTTTATTTTTTTATATGTATTATTCATTTAATTTTACCTTAACCAATTGAAATTTTAAAAATTATGATGCACTAATCTATTAAATTTATCCTACTCAAATATTTTTGTTTGGATTTTTTAAAGACAATGTTAGAAATGGCGGACTATCTCAACAAAAACGATATTAAAATTGTGTAACAAATTTGATTTTTGGTTAACAATACATAATATTATAATTTGGAGATATTTATCCATTAACAAAACAAGAATAAGATCCAATTACTTGTGTTAAGAGTTAAGCCGGCAATATTAGTTGGTTATAATTGCATTTAAGTAAACAGCTTGATAAGATATTTATCTTACTCAAAAAATAATATTTATCTAATAAATTAGTTTAATCAAGTACAAATTCATATAAATTCATCCAACAAGTTTCTTAAAATAGGTTCAAAACATTTGACAGATTTACTTTTGCCGCTCTACCAGTTACTTGTGTGCCTTACGCCTTTCCCATTTTACCCTTCCACTACTTAAATAGCGGACTTTATAAAAATGAGAAATTTTGAAAATGGCATCCATTATTTAAGTAACGGATGTTATAAAAGTAAGGTGTTTTTAGGAGGTGTCCGCTACTTAAATAACGGACGGAGATATTTTAGTAATTTCATATGGTGCGCGAAAAAATGAGTAGGGTGGTAAAAGTAAATCTCAACCATTCATACAAAGCAATAGGTAGGCCCAAAATATTGTACATTCTTGGCGTTCAACATCAACAAGTCTTTCATCAATAAAAAATTCATTCTATAATTTACTTATGAGTATGAATATGATATGAGTAGACCAAACCATTTTCAAAAAAGTTAAATAACTTAATGCTTCTTTCAAACAAGTAGTCCCTACTAAGCACAAACATTCTTGGTAGTATTTAAATAGTCACATTCATTCATATAGTAATCTCATTACCCTCCTCAAAATTATAAGAAAAGACAAAGGCCTTATCCCATAATTTCAAAAAGCAATTCTACAAACTTTGTTCTGACTTTTACTTCTGGTGTGTCGACATGCTCATGAAACAAAACATACTCTAACCTTCACAAATTAATTACTAAATAATAAAATTAGTGACGAAAAGTTGTGACAGAAAAAATGAAATATCTCTCTAATTCTTTTGTTACAAAATTTAGAAAGATTTCATATTTTTCCTCTCTATAAATTTTCTTCACTAATTTAACTTTTTTTAGTATATCTTGTATGTACAAGAATGAAACAAAGTGGACAAAAAGGAACGTGCATGTTATTGCATGTTTAGATGGACGGTGAGTTTGTCACAATTACGCGTGATTTTGACAAAAATTATACGTTGAAACTTAACAAAATCACGGTGTGAGTGTGATTTTGTCAAACTCACCGTGTATCGAAACATACACTATGTTTAACGATGTGTATCATCATGTTTATACCCAGTTGGATGTGGGGGACAAAGAGAAGTCCTGGAATCTGAACGAGACATCTCCAGCTGCGCCTCTCTCGAGCTGCGTGGGCTGAGAACTATTACTGATATTGATATCACCCGAATCAGATCCTTCACATGACAATGGCTGTATTTGTTTCTCATTTGGGTGGTGTGCCAATTGAACTTCTCGTGGTAATGGCAACACAGAGGGCGACAAGGGTGTTGGTTTTTTACTTTCTACACTTGAAGTAGTCATTGCTCTTTCCCAAAGGAAGACATGTAGGAGAATTGGAACTTTAGTGTGTCGATGTAAGGAGAGTTTCTGGCTCAATGAAACTGTGTCGTAACATCGAATTGCTCCTGTTGAAGACACCATCCATGGAAGGACTCTTTGATTTGAAATCCTAGATACTACCAATAACCTTGATGTGTCTGTTGCTAGTTTGTATAGATTGCTTAGTCCTGAACGTGTGGCCGGTGAATTTTCTTTACCTTCATCGATAACTGATGATGAGATGAATATAAAACCCTGTTGATCACAAAATTATTCGATGAAATATTCAACAAAAAAAGTGTCTCTTTAACATAAACATGTGTATCAGTGTATGCTATGGAGTACAAACACTTCAAATTGAAGATGTGTTCATTATCTGACACTTCAAATACAATTGTTTCTATTTTCTTAAATTAGTAGCGGTGTTTGTGTCTATGTCAATGGTTTATATAGCATGTAAGAAAAATCCATAGAGAGATACCTCTTCTGTACGACTAATGGCGAAGCCAAGCTTTGTGTCATCATCTTTGAGTTTTATCTCTATTGAGAACTCTCCTCCCATCGGAGCATACCATAGTCGAATTGCTCTAACAACACCGATGTCTACTCCATGATAATCTTCAAAACCATAAAGACTTGCATTTGCAATGTTGCACAAGTCGGATAATGACCCCGTGTTTACGGTGGAAGAAGCCGTCTCTCCAGATATCTGTCACAAAAATAAAAGAGAAACTATAATTATCATAGACAAATTCTACGGAGTGTCAACTCACTGGTAAGAGTTTGACCTTATAATCTCAAGAGACAGAGTTCAAATCCCCTCGAACATAGTTGTAAAATGGTCAGGGAATTGACGGTTTTACCTTTGTAAGTAAGGACTCAGTTTGAATATTCATAAAGACAATAGGAACCCCTGAAGCTTGAGCTGCATTAAGCCATGCATTTGCCCTAGCTAAGGTGTCCTCCACATCATTGTAGCGAGAAGCTACCCTATCTGAAGCTTTGGGAAGAAGTAATATGGAAATAAAGTTGCTAGAATTGGGAACTGATAGCAACTCCTGCATCCTCCTCTCCCATGGATAGGACACAAATCCATCCTGTACTCGGGTACTTGTTAGCTCATTTACCATCCTACTAGTCCTTGTAGCTGAAAATTGAAGTTTTATATCATTTACACATTAGATAAAGATATCATAAACTATAAGTCATAATCTGTAACTGCATTGCTGAACAAATAAAAGTAAACAGCAAACAATTATCATGCACAAATGGAGAGGTTGAAATCATGTAGCAGTAAAACTCCTAAATATAAATTATATATGTAAAGGTAAGATATGTATCAATAGCTATTTTTCAATTTTAATGTTCCGAGATGGAATTTTTGTAACATTTGCCGTGATATCCCTGCTCAAGATCAGAATGTTTAAGGTTTAGGTTGAGTGAATGGCCTAGTCCGATATATACCAAATATTTTATGACGGTTCACAACTCTCGAGCACGAGACCTGTATGGGTGAAATGCTTAAGATAATAAGTTGGAGTAAGTAAAAAACCCTACTGCTGTCCAATTATTGTATGCCATAAAGCAATAACAATCACAAGTGTACAACTTTACTTTCCTTAATAATCTCTAAACATGAGAAAATTGCTGGTTTCTTATGATCCATGCATAACCAAAAGATAACTAGGATAACAAAAAATAAGGGAACCAACTAAAAGTCAATATCATATACAAAAAAAGGATTTCATAATCATGAGTAACACGCAACTTGATGGCTTAATCTAGCAAAAGTTTGCAGCTTTTAGATGAGAAGTTAATGTCTTGAATCAATACTCATTTAATGGATATTTATTATTTCAGACCTAGGTTAGGTATAACAGTATCCTAATTAGAGATAATGGTAAAAATAAAGTAATTCAAAAGCTATGGAGCATCAACACATGCCGAAACACCAAACACAATACTAAAACGTAGACATTGATATTAATTTAAAATCTTTGAAATAATTGAATGTGATTATATGTATCAGTATTGTGTCATCATCAACAAGTATGGCATACTGACGCACTTTTAATCTAAAGCGCCATTGAGACTAAGGGCAGTTTTGGTATCATTGTAAACTACCGTGATGTCAAAATCACGGTGGCTGACAGTGATACCAAAAAGGTAACATGTAGTGTTGGCAAATGAGAGGGGGTTTGAGATCTATAAACTATCAGGAACAAGATAAGAAAGCAATGCCAACCTACCTTGTCCGTGTGCTTTTATTACCTGTCGCTATAAGTACTACTTGTTAGTTGTAAGGTATAACTCACCAAAATAATTAAAATTATTTTACACATTAACTAAATAATTAATCTTCAACTACACAAAAAATTTGTACCAGAAAAGACCAACCGTGTAACAAATAACTACCATGTGCCTACTAATCAACCAACCAAAAGCAACAAAGTCCTAATTCATGTCCTATCAGTTCATTTATATTGAATTATTTTTGAGCTTATAGAAAATAACTTGTCAAGGTAATTTATGAAAATAAACAAATTTTTATGTATTATTATAAACTTGTCAAGGTAATTTATGAAAAACAACTTATGAAGTTACAATTTTTGTTCGTAAGAACTTATGAATTAACATAAAAGTTTATTTAGTTGCATAAGCTATTTTTACTAAAGTCAGAAATAAGCCAATACAAACATTCCCTATATTTGAATGAACGGTTATTTTTGCAGAATTACGGTATAAGTCACCGTAATTTTGTAAAAGTTACATGGTAGAGCTTCAATAAAATTACAATGCTACCCTGATTTCAGTAACTCACTTTTAATCCAAACATGCACGAAATCGGTCAGTGTCATGAAACACGGACACTTCTCAGGTTAGATGTGCCTCAATATCCGACACCAACATGTATTATTATCGGTGTCAGTGTCAGGTGTCATGTCTGGTTTATGTGTCTGGGTCATTAATCAACTTTAAAAAAAGCAATAATTTAAGTAATAGTTACCTTGGAGTTGGAAGCACTCAGCTTCAGTTCGATCCAAAAATCCAACAAGATAATTAGGATCAATAATAGACCTAAGAACATAACTCTTCTTACTCCCAGACAAATCATTAGGAACAATACAACACTGCAACTCAACAAACTCATCAATTCCACGACGAACTCTAACAAGGATAGAAGTGTCTTTTTTCTTATAAGCTTCTTGAAGAATCTTATTAACACCACTTTTACCATTCTTAAAAGGAGATTTAAACCGAATCAATGAGTTAGCAGAACCACCAACTCGTAGCTCTTCAACTATATCACCAGTTTGTAACATATCACTTGTCCATTCATCTGATTTTGAACTTCCTCTGAAACATTCTATTGATAACACTTTGTTGTCTCTTGATGGTGAATCTGATGAACTGCTTTGTGATGATGTTCGGTCCATGGTCATGTTATTATTGTTTCTTTAATGTTGAATAATGAATCTTTGGTTAGAGTTTAATAATTTTACTATGTGGGAGAAAATGAGAGAGTGTTGTGGTATTGTTGGTGTTATTAAATGTTAATTATGGTACGATTATGGCAGTGGAGGTTGGTTGGAAATCTCTGTCTAAATTTTGATGCATTTACACATTTGGTTTATTTGTAGTCGTTGGATCTAGATTGACGGTTTAGATATCAATACAGCCGACTAGTTTTTTAAAATAAAATAATCGTTTTTTTTTTTTGAAAAATGTTAAACAGTGTCCGAGCACTAGTTTAGCTTATTATTAAGAAAATTTTGTCTTGAAATTTGTGCATTCAACACCTTAAAAGTGTAAAAAGTTAATAACATTAATTTTATTTTTTATTTCTCTTTTTTGTATGTTTAACAAGTGTCCCGAGGAGACTGTTTAGTATGACCTTTTTTTTATTAACCTTCTAGGGGAAGGAGTACAATAATTCAGATTTCGGTCTAAAAGTAAGTAAAGTTTAGCTAGCAATTGTTCCTATCATAAATAAAACTCGAATTTTTCTAAATGATTTGTCCTGGGATAATCTGTTAAAAAATCTCACATCAGTTGCGATATGGCCTCAACAATTATTTATGAAGTAGACGCAATCCCTACTTTACAAGCCGGTTTTGTAGGTTGAGATAAACTCAACTTTCAATTTTAAGATGGTATCAGAGTCTCATCTATGAAACCTTATTTTACAAGCTGGTTTTGTAAGGTTGAGTTAAGTTCAACTCTCGATTCTAAGAGAATCTCATTAATCAAAATAGACATTAAAATAAGGATACTCTAATTGTGAGTCTTTCAGGAGAATTGGATTTTCTCGTCATTATAGAAAGACACGACATTTATTTATGTTGTTTGATCTCAATCGACGGCTAAGATTATTTTATTGTGTGAAATAGAAATTAAAATCCAAACTGTTGGATTAACTGAATTACACAAGCGTTGAATTTGAATGGATATTTTTTTGTTTTTTTTAATGATGTTAATGTTGAAAGTTTTTTAATGATGTGTTTGTCATTGAGAAATTGTAGAAAATATAAAAATATTGTACAAGTGTTCACTATTATACATAACAAGTCAAAAAGTCAATGAAATTAGCAGAGGTTAGTAGTGTGACAAATTATTATTCCTACATGTAATAGCGTTCACATTTACGGTAACAATCGTCATATAAAATGGTCAATGCTTTTTTTTCTTCTTTTGATAGATAAAATGGTCAGTGCTATATTACCAAAAGATCGGTTCAATTTTTTTTTGAACAAGCCAAAATGAGATATATATTATAAACAAGGAAACTCCCCAGCACAAGGCGTACCAGGGAAACCAGAGTAAAGATACAAGTGAGTCATCGTACAGTCCCCAAATATTAACACAGGCCCAAGCAAAGCATAGGACTAGACCACCAACTATGGTAGTTTAAAGCTAAAGTACAACTCTGCGCTGTCAACCACCTAAATGAAAAAGTCTTGATCTTGTCCAACATATGAAGTGAAGAATTTGCTGAGCCTCTGAACAACCTGTGATTTCGCTCTGTCCGCACAACCCACACGCAAGCAAGCCATATGAGCTGCATAAACGAACGACGCGCTCGGGTACCACCTGCTGAAGTCGTGAACTGGATAAAATGATCTGATAGAGTCTGTGCTGTCACCGAAGCTGAACCAACCCAAGAGCGAACAAGAGACCATAGAGAGCCGAACGTACTACAGGAGAGGAACACATGCTGAGCCGACTCCACCGCACCACAGCCTGAAACGCAAAGACTATCCCCCGCTGGTAGAATACCTCGATAAGATAAGTTTACTTTGGTAGGTAACTGTTGTACCCTAAATTTTGCCCACTCTTTTATCACATATAGTATTTTATGTTGCATTATCTTACAAATGTGTGAAGTAGCTTGTATGGTAGTACCAATGATTTATAAGTGCATGTGAGCACAAGGTCACAAGTTTGAGTCTCACTTAAGTTTTTTTTGTGTTTTATTTTATTAAAAAAAAAGAGTCACAAAAATTGTTTTTCTAAATTTATTATTTTTATTTTCGGTTTTTTATTATTATTATTGGAAAAATATAAAAAAAAGAAGTATAAGATCTTAATAAAAAATATATAAAGAGCAGATCATGCAAAAAAATATATAAAGAGCAGATCATGCAAAAAAAAAATATATAAAGAGCAGATCATGCAAAAAAATATATAAAGATCCCAAAATATAAAATAAAAAAAAAACAAAAGAATATAAAATTTTACAAAATCTGGAGGGAGATATTATAGAGACTTTGTCCCCAAGTTTCAATCAAATCGGTCATACAAATTTATTCCAAAAATAAACCTAATTTTTACCTATAAATACCACAAGAGTTTCACACTTAAAGGGGGAACAACCGGCATAAAATTTGAGAGAGCACTACAATTCAAGCAGGTCAGTTTTTTTACTTCGTTGTTTTCTTATGCATATCTTGATACTTGTCTAATCATTATTTGAATTTTGGGTTATATTCGTAAAGGAAAAGGGAAACATAAACAAGTTTATTTTAATTTGAATTTCTTTGTTGCTTTGATTATTTGCGTTTTGAGACTTTGTCTGTGTTTCTAGTTTATAAAAACGTTTAAAAAGTGATTTGGGTGTTTTTTCTAGTTTATTTTGTTTTGTGTCTTGATTTAACCCAATAAAAACAGTAAAAGAGCAAAAACATATCTTTCTAATTTTCATATTACAAACCAATTTTTACAAAAATCATGGATTAAAGAGGAGATTGGCGAATGTACATTCGTTGGTCTCTCGAACGATCGGGGGGCTTAGCGTCACGCTTTGTCGACGGATTGTTCGTCTTCCACATAAATAACTCTTCAACAAAAAATCACGGACGAAAAAGAGATTGGCGAATGTACATTCGTTGGTCTCTCGAGCGATCGGGGGCTTAGCGTCACGCTTCGTCGACACACTGTTCGTCTTCCGTGTAAACAAATTTTAATAAAAATCTTGGATTGAGAAAGAGATTGGCGAATGTACATTCGTTGATCTCTCGAACAAATGGGGGCTTAGTGTTACGCTTTGCCGACAAGTTGTTCGTCTTCCACATCTAAAAATAACTCCAACACATCAAATATTTTTAGCACAGTCAAAATATAAAAAACAAAAACCTTTTTATAAGTAAAATCAACCAACACACAAACATTTTCTACCCAGAACTGCGTGTAGCTTTGAATTTCCCATTGCACCCGGGAATACGTAGGAGCGGGATTCATACATCCTGTCAAGCACACTAATAAAAAACAAACTTTTTCCCCCTTGTATATATAATAAATAATAAATAATTAAAAGCATGCAAGCAAATTAAACACTCTTTTAACCCTAAAATTAACGAGGAGGTTCCCGTTGAGTACAACGGATGTGAGGGGTGCTAATACCTTCCCCTCGCATAATCGACTCCCGAACTTAGAAATGGTTGCGATGACCATCTTTCCATTCTTTTAAGGTTTTATCGATATTTTCCTTTTCCTTTGGGAATAAATAAAGTTCGGTGGCGACTTTACTGTCTAGCGAGCGTTTTCTGCTCGCGCATTTTTCCACCCGCTTCAGCTGGCGACTTCACTGGGGACTTTAGAGAGTCAAACCTATTCTCGTTAGTTTTAGGGTTGAGTGTATGTTGTTTGCTTACATGCTTTCCAGTGTGTTTTTCTTATGTCTTATGTTATTATTTTCTTCTTGCTCTTGTATCTATTTCATATTTTGGTTTTTTTTTTTTTCTCTTTCTAAATATATATATGAATTGTGGGTTGGGTTCATTATTTGAGAGAAGCCCTACACTCGGGCTTGAGAAAAACATAAGTTTAAGTACGGAGTTAGTAGTATGGGCCTATGGGATGTACATCCCAATGGGTGATTTACGAAAACTCCACCTAGAGTAGATCGGTTCAAAAGGTTTGTCAGGAATTGGCTAGCCCATCCGCTTGACGAAACTTTGAATTTGGTCCGTGACTCTAGGAACCTTGTCTAGAACCCAGATGCTTTACGTAAGGGAGACCCTTTGAATTGGCTAGCCCAATTTGGTGGGGAAGTTCTGAATGACGGTCGTGACCTTGGTTGCCACCCTTTGATAAGCAAAAACCCTAGAACCTACATGTGAGGGGATTGGGTAGCACATATTTAGAACCGGCCTATCATAGGAAACCCCCTATTTAGGTTATGTCAATTTCCACTTACTCTACGAATCGGCCCTTGGGGCCACACCCTGACCTTCCTTGGTCTCATCACATCACTGCATGTCATTAAAACCTTTTAGCATATCCCTTAAATAAAGAAAAATCTTTTTGCATACCCATGCATACATGCATCTTCATACATTTGCATCCCATATCAAAAAACTCATTTCATTTCCCTTCAATTCGCCATAAAACTCATATCTTTCCCGCCGCAATTCTCGAGCTAGCAGGTTTCCCGATACTCAAAAGGAACTTGAAACATGTCTCAAGAGGATGTGGAGGAACTCCGAAAAGGTCAAAGGTTGTTGAGACAGTATGTCAACCATTTGAAGACTCAGATGAAGTTGGTCATACAAATCCTATTAAAGAAAGAGGACGAACCCTCGCCAAACCTGCCACAGGCCTACCCTGCGCCACAGATACCCCAACCATGGGTGATGCCTCCACGGCAACAACAGCCACAACAAAATCGATATCCACAAAAGAATCAACCTAGTCTCGAGAGAAGGAATGTGCCTTTCGATCAGATGCACTTTGATCCTGTACCTATGCCATATGATCAAATTTTGCCGTACTTAATCCAGAAAGGGATGGTTGAGCCGAGACCCCTTCCCCCTGCGAAGCTACCATACCCACCTAGTTTCGATGTGAACGCTAGTTGTGAATATCATGCTGGGTCACCCGGGCACGACGTCGAAAATTGTAGGGCCTTCAAGTACAAGGTTCAAGAGCTTATCGACCGCAAGCTGATATCTTTCAATAAGGAGCCCCATTCGTAAATGGTCACCCCTTTTACAAATCAAAGAATGTCAAGGGGCATCTTCAAAATCGGTGGATCAATGTGGAGGCTCGAGCCTAGGAATACTAGGCTTTTCATTCTAAGTTGTAATTTCATTCCTGCTAAGTTTTGTTTGCTTTCTTAAAATTGTTATCAAGTGCTTTAATGAAATTCGCATGCATGTTTTGAATCTATCCATTCATATTCACTCTCTTCTTATGTCATCTCTCTCTTTCTATTTCACTTCTCACATGTTAACAAACTTGGTGGGGAGGATGATGTATACAAATAATGGAATTTGCTGATATATGCTTTTATAAGTAAACTCGGCTGATGATGTAAGGCATTGCTTCAATTCCCAAACACTGGAGATATAAGGAGATAATCCGTAGTCAACCCCTTTGAGCCCGTAGACGGTGTTCTTTCTATTTTACTAAAAACCCTTAATCTTAACCAGGGGCAGGGTAGTTTTACAATTAACTCAATGATGCATTCTGATGCAAGAGAATCAATCCTCTTCTTTAAGAGGTTTAAGCACATTATTTCCAACATGTACACCATCCAACATGGAGGGAATAATGAGAGGATAAAAAACATAATCATTGATGTGGCAGTCATAACTTTGCTGAGCTAAAAGCAAAATCTCATGAGAGCTGTTCAAAAAAAAAAAAAGAGCCCGCTAAGTAAAAACTTAGGCAAAAATGGGGCATCCCGATGGACCGCAAATTCAAGAGAATTGGTCCATGCAAAAATAGGGAGTAAAAAAATGAATGAAAACAAGCCTGTCAACTAAAAAAGAAGTGACTGCCACTTTAAGAGTCTCATCAGTGCTTCAACCACTGTCGTTACCTCCATCAGGGTAACTAACAAATTATCTTGCCGACCAAAGGCATCTGTTGAGTTAATTGAACTTAAGAATGAAGAACATCAAAGTAGATTGGGAGGGTTAAAATAATATTTTGAGCCTTATATCCTTTGTTTCTTAAAACCGTGAACCAGACTACATTACAACCCTCAAAAGACCTAATTGAAGCTAGGTTGACTATAAAAGCAAATTCGGCAAAATTGTTAAACTGACTCCTCATGTTTGTGAATCATCAATAACATTTTTTCTATAATTTCTATCACTCTCAATTGGGCCAACCTTCTGGCCAAATATCACCCATTGTAGATAGCTAAACAACTTTCAAATTCAAAACTTGCATGTGCATTGCGTCGAAATTACTTTTCAAGATAAACAATTCCACTCGCAAATTAATACTTAGCATCAAGGAAATGTCAACAAGGAATCTGATCAAAGGTGAATCATTTTAAGAAACTCCTAAAATGGGGCAAGTCAACTAGGGGTCCTACTAATCAAGAGCAAATCCTTATAACCGAGGGGCACATCATTTGGATATCTTATTGATTGGGGTCAAGATATTTCAAGAGTGGATCAAACCTTCAAAGCACCAATCAACCAGGGGCATGCTTTTCAAAGTGCAAGTGTTGGGGCAGTCCGAGTCAAAGATTTAATATTAAGCATACCTTTCAAGGATTCAAATACTGGGGCAACACGTGTGTATCCCCCCCATGGATAGAGAGGAGTTCTCATTCCCAGATTGATGCGGCCAAAGATAAAATGCCCAAGAAAAAGAAATACAAAAAAAAAAAAGTCAAAGTCAAAAGCTCGCTAAGTCGAAAACCCAAAAGGGCGGCTTAGGCAATAGAGAGCGTCCCGGTGGATCGAAAACCTGAAAGGGCGGTCCAAGCAAAAATTAGGGACACCAAAAAAGGAAATACACTCCCGGTGGACTGAAAACTCGAAAGGGCGGTCCAGGCAAAAGTTAGGGATCTTCAAAAAGAGAAAAAAGGGCAAAATGAGTTACATTAGGGGCAATTCCTCTTCGTCCTTTCAAGCTGCTCAAGTATATGCTGCATCAACAACTATTGAGTTCAACACGGATATCGGGGAATCATGCTAGGAAGACATCCCATATGAAAAAATTTCCTAGTCTTAACCATTCTACCACCCACTACAAGAAAACTTTTGAGAACATTCCAAATCATAGTCATGCTTGCATCATTCTAATGCATCAATCATATCTGCATCATTCTAACATGTCATCCATGCATCCCACCTCATACTTGCACATCAA
This sequence comes from Trifolium subterraneum, assembly GCA_951799995.1. Taxonomy (NCBI): domain Eukaryota; kingdom Viridiplantae; phylum Streptophyta; class Magnoliopsida; order Fabales; family Fabaceae; genus Trifolium; species Trifolium subterraneum. Next base: position 25,847,514 of record OX637461.1, read on the forward strand.
ACCTCCTAGTAAAAGTGAACTTACTTCCCTCAAAGTCCAATTTTTTCCGACCTATCATGCATCGACCACACATTTCACATAGCATGCATTCACGATACATCATGCATCAATAAATGCATTAACCCAAGAATCATGCATAAAAATCATGCATCAAAAGAAGATCATGCATACATAAGCATAAGCAGAAGATTTCTAGAGCCCTACCTAATTTGGCAATATGAGTTTCACCTTATTTGGAAGTTTCGGAGTTCTATCCTATTTGGAATTTTTAGAGTCCTACCCTATTTGTAATCTTCGGAGTCCTACCCTATATAGCAGTTAGAGTTCTACCTTATTTGGAAGTTTAGAGTTCCATCTTTGTGAGGCCGGCAATTTAGAGTCTCATTCGCGCTGGCAATTAGAGTTCTACCTTATTTGGAAGTTTAGAGTTCCATCTTTGTGAGGCCGGCAATTTAGAGTCTCATTCACGCTGGCAATTAGAGTTCTACTTTATTTGGAAGTTTAGAGTTCCATCTTTATGTGGCCGGCAATTTAGAGTCCCATTCACGCTGGCAATTAGAGTTCTACTTTATTTGGAAGTTTAGAGTTCCATCTTTATGTGGCCGGCAATTTAGAGTCTCATTCGCGCTGGCAGTTAGAGTTCTACCTTATTTGGAAGTTTAGAGTTTCATTTTTGTTTGGCTGGCAATTTAGAGTCCCATTCGCGCTGGCAGGTTAGAGTTCCATCTTTGTTTGGCTGGCAATTTAGAGTCTCATTCGCGCTGGCAGTAAGAGTTCTACCTTATTTGGATGTTTAGAGTTTTATCTTTGTGTGGCCAGCAATTTAGAGTCCCATTCGCGCTGGCAGTAAGAGTTCTACCTTATTTGGATGTTTAGAGTTTCATCTTTGTGTGGCCGGCAATTTAGAGTCTCATTCGCGCCGACGATTAGAGTTCCATCTTTGTTTGGCTGACAATTTAGAGTACCATTCTCGTTGGCAATTTAGATTTTTATCTCAGTTTGGCTAGAAATTTAGAGTTTTCATTCACGCTGACAGTTTAGAGTCCCATCTACTCGGACAAAATTTTGGGTCCTTTCGTATATAATTATCTTCCACCACGAGTACATGAAGACAGCCGTCAATCATGTTCTCGAGTAAAAAATAATTAAATAGGGGCAGCTGTTGTACCCTAAATTTTGCCCACTCTTTTATCACATATAGTATTTTATGTTGCATTATCTTACAAATGTGTGAAGTAGCTTGTATGGTAGTACCAATGATTTATAAGTGCATGTGAGCACAAGGTCACAAGTTTGAGTCTCACTTAAGTTTTTTTTGTGTTTTATTTTATTAAAAAAAAAGAGTCACAAAAATTGTTTTTCTAAATTTATTATTTTTATTTTCGGTTTTTTATTATTATTATTGGAAAAATATAAAAAAAAGAAGTATAAGATCTTAATAAAAAAATATATAAAGAGCAGATCATGCAAAAAAATATATAAAGAGCAGATCATGCAAAAAAAAAATATATAAAGAGCAGATCATGCAAAAAAATATATAAAGATCCCAAAATATAAAATAAAAAAAAAACAAAAGAATATAAAATTTTACAAAATCTGGAGGGAGATATTATAGAGACTTTGTCCCCAAGTTTCAATCAAATCGGTCATACAAATTTATTCCAAAAATAAACCTAATTTTTACCTATAAATACCACAAGAGTTTCACACTTAAAGGGGGAACAACCGGCATAAAATTTGAGAGAGCATTACAATTCAAGCAGGTCAGTTTTTTTACTTCGTTGTTTTCTTATGCATATCTTGATACTTGTCTAATCATTATTTGAATTTTGGGTTATATTCGTAAAGGAAAAGGGAAACATAAACAAGTTTATTTTAATTTGAATTTCTTTGTTGCTTTGATTATTTGCGTTTTGAGACTTTGTCTGTGTTTCTAGTTTATAAAAACGTTTAAAAAGTGATTTGGGTGTTTTTTCTAGTTTATTTTGTTTTGTGTCTTGATTTAACCCAATAAAAACAGTAAAAGAGCAAAAACATATCTTTCTAATTTTCATATTACAAACCAATTTTTACAAAAATCATGGATTAAAGAGGAGATTGGGGAATGTACATTCGTTGGTCTCTCGAACGATCGGGGGGCTTAGCGTCACGCTTTGTCGACGGATTGTTCGTCTTCCACATAAATAACTCTTCAACAAAAAATCACGGACGAAAAAGAGATTGGCGAATGTACATTCGTTGGTCTCTCGAGCGATCGGGGGCTTAGCGTCACGCTTCGTCGACACACTGTTCGTCTTCCGTGTAAACAAATTTTAATAAAAATCTTGGATTGAGAAAGAGATTGGCGAATGTACATTCGTTGATCTCTCGAACAAATGGGGGCTTAGTGTTACGCTTTGCCGACAAGTTGTTCGTCTTCCACATCTAAAAATAACTCCAACACATCAAATATTTTTAGCACAGTCAAAATATAAAAAACAAAAATCTTTTTATAAGTAAAATCAACCAACACACAAACATTTTCTACCCAGAACTGCGTGTAGCTTTGAATTTCCCATTGCACCCGGGAATACGTAGGAGCGGGATTCATACATCCTGTCAAGCACACTAATAAAAAACAAACTTTTTCCCCCTTGTATATATAATAAATAATAAATAATTAAAAGCATGCAAGCAAATTAAACACTCTTTTAACCCTAAAATTAACGAGGAGGTTCCCGTTGAGTACAACGGATGTGAGGGGTGCTAATACCTTCCCCTCGCATAATCGACTCCCGAACTTAGAAATGGTTGCGATGACCATCTTTCCATTCTTTTAAGGTTTTATCGATATTTTCCTTTTCCTTTGGGAATAAATAAAGTTCGGTGGCGACTTTACTGTCTAGCGAGCGTTTTCTGCTCGCGCATTTTTCCACCCGCTTCAGTAACCTATCCCGCAAAAGACGCCACGCAAGAATAGAAACCTTCAAAGGAACCTGAGGGTTCCAAATGAGGCCTGTCGCCGCATCTAATGGAACCGCATCCTGAGCCGTCAAGAGCTGGTACGCACCTCGAACAGTATATCCGCCAACCACGTCCGGCCGCCATAACCATCTATCTAAAGAGTGAGCCTGCAATGAAATAGTAAGAAGTAAAGTCTGACACTCCCCCAACAACTCCTCCTCCCACGCCCGCAACGGTCGCCTCCACACCCACGCATCCCCTCCTATCCCCCACCCTAACTGGAACATGTCGGCTACAGAATCCGATTTGTTCACTGCCAAGTCAAACAACCTCCCAAACCGCTCACTCAAAGGGGTCCCATCCACCCAAGGATCAGTCCAGAAAAAAGTATCAGACCCATCCCCCACCTGTCTCGAATAATTCAACTCATATTTAACTTAACAATGATACTCTCTTTGATTTTTATTATGAGAGAAATTTTATTTTTAAATTATATTATTGTTCAAATACATTAATTTTATGATTTATTTGATGGATAAAATGTAAATTCCTTTTGGCTAGGCTAGGGTGTCAAAGAGGACTCAGAATTATTATCGTAAAGTTACATGCGGTTAAATGTAAATTCCTTTTGGCTAGGCTAGGGTGTTCAAATACATGTGGATTACCACTTCATTCAAGACCAAAAAAATAAATATATTCATAATAACGGTAATAAAAGTATTCTTCATATTTACTCAAGTAGTGTGGTCTAGTAGGACACAAGTTAATCGGTGAAAAAATAAAAGAGAGAGAGATGACGTGGCTAATTATGATTGAACAAGCATTTGATTATATATAGATAGAGTCATGTTAATTAGTGCCCCCGGAGCGCTATTTAAGAAGAGAAAAAAATTGTATTAAAAATAATATTATTTATGTCTCGTGAGCTTAGCTCAGTCGTTAGGGATATTGCACTAATGTCTTAATTGAAATATTTAAAATTTTAAAAATGACATGCGCACTTGAAAAGTTGTTTGAAATTATAAGTTAATGGTGCGTTTGATTTGCAAAACAGTAGGTATTGGACATGACACAATACACTACATGACAGAACAAGATAATACACGATAGCTGTTTGAAATTATAAGTTAATGGTGCATTGTGTTGTGGTTTAGTGGGGGGCAAAAAATCTTGTTTTTGTGATGTCCCTTACTACCTTGTTGTACAGTTCCATAAACAATTTATGAATCAAACAACGCACAAAAAAAACTTGTCCAGTCAGTCCCCTAGCTATTTTTTAGCATATCAAACGCACCCTAATAGTCATCCCCATTTCTACAATTGAGATAATGTCTTAATTGAAATCAGTTTGATTAAAACAATGAACAATAAAAATGTAATTATATTGAATTGACGTCAATCATATCAATGTTAGGGATGTCAATCAGGCAGGGGCATGAAATACTTTCTCACTCCCTGCCCTACCGCTCAGATTGTCCCTCAACTCATCTCTCTCTCGCTCCACTAACACACACTGATCATAATTAGCCACATCATCTAGTTTTTTTACTCCTATAACTTGCTACCGGTTTCAACTTGAAAGAGAGTAATAACAATTTATTATTATTTGGATATTAATTTTAAAGAAAGAAGAAGATGGTTTTCATCTCCTCATTTGCATTTCAACCTCTCATCTCCATCACTTCGTTTTCAAGTTCAAAATACAACAATGGAAGTTGTTAAAAAAATACCATCGATAACATGTTTCTCGGCAAATATCCTTTTTACATTGATACAAAATTGTAGTGAATAAAATCAACATTAACTACCCACAGTGTTTCTTCACATCTTTTCTTCAATTCACACATCAAAGTTTAAATCTTTTTCAATAGATCCCATTAAAGGATATGGTTTGCACATCAACTTCTAAAACACAATCCTTCTTCAATTAATATATCAAAGTTTGAATATTTTTCTTTAAACCCCATTAAAGGGTTCCGATCTGGGTACCATTGTTTGCATATAGATTTTTGGGTAAAAAATTAAAGGGTAATAGGGTTTTACCCCCTGCAAAGTAGGCGAGTTTTGGTTTACCCCGCTGCAGATATATTTTTTTGGTTTACCCCCTTGCAAAATATTTTTGTTTGGATTACCCCCCTCATGAAAATTTTTGACCTAAGATTCTACAAAAATGATGACGTGGCATGGTCAATCAGGGGGGTAAACCAAAATTCGCTAACATTACAGAGGGCAAAATGATGGAATCTTAAGTCAAAAGTTTCCATGAGGGGGGTAATCCAAACAAACATATTTTGCAGGGGGTAAACAAAAAAATATATTTGCAGGGGGTAAACCAAAATTCGCCTACTTTGGAGGGGGTAAAATCCTATTTACCCAAATTAAATCTTTGCTTTCAATTCGATGGACCGTAAATGGGTTCTTTAGAATAAACAATGGCGGAATCAGTGTGAGACAAATTGGAAGGAGGATGGAGCCAGTGCCCAACTTTTTTTTTCTTCTTGTGAATGTTGCATATATTTCAACTTGGACGCCAGTTAATCGGTGAAAAAAAATAAAAGAGAGGGATGACGTGGCTAATTATGATTGGTGTGTGTTAGTGGGGTGTGCCTATAACTTTTAATTTTATCTCATATATATATATATATATATATATATATATATATATAATCATAACAGTTCTCTCTCCGTTCTCTTCGAAATCTCACAAACCTAATTAGAATAGTTTCGTCACCGCCGTTGTTACATCACAATTTTGGATCTCATCACCTCGTATGATCATAAACATTCCATCAGCGCCATTTGTTTTTCTTCGGAGCTTCGATTCCTATCTTCGTCGCTCTTTTGAAGAGGTTAACTCATAACAAATTTCAGTCAGGTAGATTCTGTCACATATTTCTCTAATTTCATTCTCGTTAAGGTTCAGATTTCCCTCAGAAATTCCTGCATTCAACAGGTTGTATTTAGGGTTCCGATTTCCCCTCGTTTCGTTCTTAGATGCTAGATTGATTCACTTTTAGATTAAAATTGGAAAACTTGATAACATGTTTCGATCAATTTGTCTCATTTTGTATTCTTTCATCAACAATTTTAGGTAGAAAAAATTCATTTTCACGTTTTTGTTGTAGATCTGGATTTCTGGTTTACTCTAGATCTTTTTTTTTTTTTTTTTTTACAATTGGTTTACTCTAGATCTAAACATTTCCATTTTCAATTGAGCATACCATTGTGTTTAGTGTTAGATTCTCTCTAATTACTTTTTCTTTATATGGTGTGTGATATAAAAAATTGTGCTTAGCGTTTACCAGTTGGAAAAATTTGCATTAAAGGACATGCTTGTCCATTTTGTTGTGTTTCGGTGTTTGATGAATGTGTAACTATGCCTTTTGTGTGCATAAAATATTTTATTTTATGTAAAATTAGGTCGTTAAATTGTGATGTGTAACTATATATGTCTTTTTTTGCGCATTAGTTTACAACTTAAAACTTGTGGATACGAAAAGGGAAAATTTGCAAGCTGTACAGGTTAATCTCTAAAATCTAAATGTTAAATAATGTCAAAGGTGTTGCTTTTTCAAATTCAGGATAACTGTTACATGCATGAATATTAATTTTGTTGCATTCTTGAATGGTAAGCCTTATAGCTTTGATAAGTAGGTCATGGACTTTTGTGATTGGTGACTTTGATGAGTAGGACAAGTTTTTGATGTAGTAAGCGAATACCTAATTTTTTATTTAAGTTATATCAAACAATCTATTTACAAACCAAGTACAAAACAACAACAAGCCAAAAATTATGTTATACCAAAGTCATCATCATGAAATGTTGGACATCAAAAACATCTAAGTTCCACTTGAAGAATTTAGATCAAGAGCTAATCACACACAAAGATATATTAATACTTAATACAGTTGAATTATGATCTATCAGGAATGAAGTTAATTTTGAATCAGTTTAGTTGAAGTCACGTTATGCTGAAAGAGACTTTTAACAGTTTAGAAGCGGTCACATGTTGGTTCTGCTGCAAAGGCAGTGGGCTCAACATTCCTTCATCCTCAGTAATACGAAATACAATAACTTTCAGCACCACTTCCTCTGTTGCAACCAGCTCAAAGACACACACGTCGCCTTCACCTAATTTTAGGTGAAGGCGACGTGTGTGTCTTTGAGCTGGTTGCAACAGAGGAAGTGGTGCTGAAAGTTATTGTATTTCGTATTACTGAGGATGAAAGACTGTTGAGCCCGCCGCCTTTGCAGCAGAAACAAACATGTGAGCACTGCTAAATTGTTAAACGTCTATTTCAGCATGACCTGACTTCAACTAAACCGATTCAAAATTAACTTCATTCTTGATATTTCGAAATTCATCTGTATTAAGTATTAGTATCTCTTGTTTTGTGTGTGAATATCTCTTGATCTAAATTATTCAAGTGGAACTTAGATGCTTTTGATGTCCAACATTTCATAACGATGACTTTGGTGTAACATTTTTTTTTTGTTATTGTTTTGTACTTAATTTGTAAATAGATTGTTTGATCTAACTTAAATTAGAAATTATGTTGTTCGCTGCTTAGTGCTACTATCTCATATCTATCTTTCCAACTTTTGGTTCCCTTTCAGTTATGCTTTAGTGATTCTCTTTGATTTTTTTTGGGGTTTTGGAGTTTTATTTTCCTCCTTTTATATACATCTTTATTAAATACATAGACATTCTAACCAATAACCATAAGGTTGATATATATACCGAACATGAATTTTACAAAATTTACTGTTGGATTGAAAGTTTATATCGTATAGATCATCCATAAATTTTTAAATTTTTTTTGAAAATCATTTGATATATTATTGAGACCCATCAAGATTTATGTTATTTAACAACCGTCAATCTTGATGTGTCTCAATAACATATCAAATGATTTTCAATTTTTCTAAATTTTTGTATGGATGATCTATATGATATAAACTTTCAATCCAAAAGGTGGATTTTGTAAAATTTGTATTCGTTATAGTGTTATTCGTGACTGGTCCACCATGGACCACTTGATGAAGTGGTACATATTAGAATTTACCATATATATATATATATATATATATATATATATATATATATATATAGGGGTTTGCTAATTTACAACCATCTAAAAACATTAAGGTGTAAATTAGCAATGCGCACCTTTTCACTTTGGACAAAAAACCCTTGACATTTTGTTATTTTACACTAGAAAATTGAGGGTTAATTACTTAATTATGTAAATTTTATTAAATGTTGTGCACCCATTTGCTAATTTACACCCACATAGCAACCTAAATAAACAACCTAGGAAATTAAAAAAGACAACTTGATACAATCCAAACACAAATTTATAAATTACATAATTTTGGTTTTTAAACAAAACATTGTGCATTATATTTCTTTCTTCTTCTTTTTTTCATAGTACTGATGCCTTATATATATACAATTTGTTTTCTTGGCATGAATTCACAATGTAATAACATTTTCTTATTTAATAAAATTTATACTGTAACTCCAAATAATAATTTATCTTAGCAAAAGTCAAAAAAAAAATTAAAAGTGTCTGATCACATGTTTGTGTTCATATGGCTTGTTTCATGTTTAAACTTGTCTCTTTGAAACATTAAATGTGTTTATAAATAAGTGAGTGTAAATTAGCATGTTGGGTGTACATAATTTAATCAAAGTTACAAAACTAACTCTCAATTCACTACTTTTAAATATCAAAGATGAAAGATATTTTAGTCCAAAGTGAAAATATGCGCATTGTTAATTTACACCTTAATGTTTTTAGATGGTTGTAAATTAGCAACCCCCCCCCCCCCACACACACACACACACACACACACACACACACACACACACACACACACAGATATATATATATATATATATATATATATATATATATATATATATATATATATATATGGAGTTTGCTAACTTAGACCCACCTAAAAATATGAAGGTCTAAGTTAGCAATGTGCACCTTTTCACTTTGGACAAACCGATTGTCCCTCATCCCTTCTCTCTCACACTCCGCTAACACAAACCGATCATAATTAACCTCATCATCTACTTTTTTTACTCCTTAACTTGCTACCTGTTTCAACATGATTGAGAGTAATAACAATTTATTATTATTTGGATATTAATTTTAAAGAAAGAAGAAGATGGTTTTCATCTCCTCGTGTGCATTTCAACCTCTCATCACCATCACTTCATTTTCAAGTTCAAAATTCAACAATGGAAGCTGTTAAAAAATGACCATCGAAAACATGTTTTGGGACAAATATCCTTTTTACTTTACACAAAATTGTAGTGAATAAAATCACACATTAACTACCCATAATGTTTCTTCACATCTTTTCTTCAATTCATACATTAAAGTTTAAATATTTTTCAATATATCCCATTAAAGGATCCGGGTTTTCACAATTCAAAAGTCAAAACACAATCCTTCTTCAGCTAATATATCAAAGTTTGAATTTTTTTATTTAAACCCCATTAACAACATTTACAGTCCGTTGACCTGAAACTTATGCATAATCAGAGAACAACTGAGAAAGAGCTTAACTTGCAAGTTGGAGTTTGTACCTTTACAGAAAACTATAATGTCATCTGCATAAAGGGTATGCGAAGGGACATTGACTATTCTGATACATTTTATAAGATAAAACCTTAAATATATATTATTCAAAATTACTAAGCTATTCAGTATAAGTATAAGACGTAAATATCTCTTTTTTTTAATATAATTTACTCGTTTTTTCAAAATTACTCTTTTTTTAATGTAAATATCTCTTTTTTTAATATATATTATTGTGCATTTTCTTTTATTTTTTTTAAAAAACAAAATTGATACTTATCCTCGCTGGCAATATTCGTTCTTTCATAGTCTCACGGATCACGATCCATGCCATCACCTAACTAATCACCACATCCGTTGATTAACACTCTCATCGACGGTCACATTTTCACCTCAATCAAATTTCAACAAAACCAAAAACTTCAAAACTCGCGCCTCATCCTTTTCCAATCTCCTCCACCCTATAAATACACCTCACCTTCACATCCCCATCACCACAACAAATCAATTTCATTCCTCTTTCCAATCTTAAACAAATTTTCAATTTCAATTTCAACTTTCAGTCTCAATGGCACGTACCAAGCAAACCGCAAGAAAATCCACCGGAGGAAAAGCTCCACGTAAGCAACTCGCAACCAAAGCTGCTCGCAAATCAGCACCAGCCACCGGAGGAGTGAAGAAGCCTCACCGTTTCAGACCTGGAACCGTCGCTCTTCGTGAAATCCGCAAGTACCAAAAGAGCACCGAGCTTCTCATCAGGAAACTTCCATTTCAACGTCTTGTTCGTGAAATCGCTCAGGATTTCAAGACCGATCTCCGATTCCAGAGCAGCGCTGTTTCTGCACTTCAGGAAGCTGCTGAGGCATATCTTGTTGGATTGTTTGAGGACACTAACCTCTGCGCTATTCATGCAAAGAGAGTTACAATTATGCCCAAAGACATTCAACTTGCAAGAAGGATCAGAGGAGAAAGGGCTTAGGGTTATTTATGTAATTTATTATGCAATTTCATCTTTTTTAGGGTTTCGTCTAATTAATGTAATCTTGTGTTCGTACTTATTATTATCAGAATGAAATGAAATTTCTTGTTTCATATCAACTTTGATTATTCATAGTGTTAAATCGCTAATTTCAATCTACATCTAATTGGACTTCGATTTTAATCGTAAAACTTTAAAAAATTAAATTAAATTTATTTTTGGGCTGGGCTCTTGACCCGGCCCAATTCTCGAAGCTCTGATTGCGTTGTGACCCATTTAAATTGGCGGGAAATGATTTTACGCTGTTGGAAAAGGTGTGTTTGGTTGTAAATTAGTTTTTGATTTCAGATTTTAAGCGTCACTTTTTGTACACGATTGTAAGTGCATTATTTGAATAGATTTTGCGAAAATGGATAAATACTTGGTGCGTCAAAAGCAGTTAAAAGAAAGGATTAAGCCTCGTCGCAGGTAAATTTGATTAATTGTGATTACGATAATGTTTATGTAAATAACATTACTGTTTTTGAGATTTGTGTATGTTGCGATTGAAGGTTTAGTTGGAAAAGAAGTTTAGTTGAAGTAAATGGAAAATTTGAGCTGAATTATCGTCATGAGATGATGAGTTTGCTTATGCGTTCTTATTCTGAGGTTTGTTTGGGTTTGGTTGTTAGGTTTTGATAGATTGATTTACTGTGATTGTGATGCTAAATTTTTTATTTTTTATTTAATTTTGTGAAGGTTGGAGTTTTTCCGCATTTGTATCAAACGGAAAATGGGGCGTTTTGTCACTCTAATGTATGTTTTAACAATTGCGTTTATAGTTAATGTAAAATTATTTGATTTAATGTGTTAATTTGGGGCTTGTGGTGCAGATTAATCGAATTCTTAGTGAGGCAAGCGGAGAACGCCTTCCTCCTTTGAGAAGAAGGTAACTGTTTTGACTTTTACTTTTCACAGAAGATGAAAGAAAGAGGAGAGAATGATTTGTTTGATGAATTTCATTTTTTGAATAAAATTGAAAGTTTGAGAACACTTTGGTGGTGTTGTCAACGTATTGGAGTTGATTTGTTTAACTTGTGAGGTTAGATGGGTTAGAGGTTACATATATTCTAATGAAGGTCACAGACATGATGAACACGGCATTGACATTTGACACTAACACTTAAACACTGATAACCCTATGGGAAAATAGAAGTGATTAAGTATAATCAAATGTGTCAGTGTCAGTGTTGTGTAGATGTCTGTCTGACACTGACACACGTTGAACACCAAACACTCTTTCAAAATGAAATGGCAGTGATACATAGCATGTACTAGTATTCTGACTTTGTACTTCAAAAATGGATAATGAAAAACATGTTTTCCTATCAGTCAAACTCTTAACAGATAATCGATGAACTTTTTAAACCTTTTCTATGACATAGTTGTTTCTTAATACATAACAAGTAAGGTAATTAGTCAGCAATAACATATGCGCAAGGTATGATATATCTAAATTTTTACTAAGGTATAAAAACTAACCACACACTTCTAGCTTTAGCTTTGAAGCAAATATGAAACTAATAAAACTGAGGAAGCTGCATATACATGACGATTGGTCTTTTAATAAACCTGAAATTGATGTGAGATAGTACTCCACACTTCCTAGTTTGTGACAATAATAATGTAAAGCAGAATTGTGTGTAATTGATTTGTTTATTTTTCCTCGGAAAAGAATCGAGTTTGTAGTTAGCAACTGCATGAACTGGTGGACTTGTAGTGTTCCATAAATTTTGTATAATTTTACATGTTACCAGTGAATTCTCTTTACATATGACTCACATTTGTTTGTTAACAGGAAAGGTGTATCTTCTGTAGACTTTGACAACAAGGTAATTCAATTGGTAGATGATAGCAGCAAACATTTGTAGTGTGTTTGGGTTAACTTATGATTATAATACTAATTTCACATGTTTGAGGACATGTTCATCCACTTATTCCACTGTTTATTTTCATCATTTGTGTCATTTTTTTAAGAATGCATTATATTTCTTGGATGCATGTCCATGTTAGTATCTTTTGCATTAGTATCTTTTTGCTCATTGTGGCGAGGTGATGGATGTACTAATTTGGGTAAAGCTGATTAGTTTCACCCTTTTCACCCTATTTTAAAATTTTATACTAGGGAATATACCTGGCGTCTGTCACAAAAGCAGGTTGCTTAACGGTTCATGACTTTGAAGCTCTTTATTGCCAGACAAACAAATTAACTCGTAAGTTCGACTGTAGTAGTTACTTTTTGTTTTGTAAAATAATGCTGTGAAACTCATTGTTATAGTAGTACACCAATGGTATTTATTTCAATCTTTAGAGTTCTGACCAAACTATCAACTCTTTGATTTTTGGGGCATTAGTCTAGAATTTAAGTGTTCCATCAGCAATATTCTTATTTCTGGCATCTGTTAATCATGATGATTACTTGCACCATTCTATAAGTGAGTTTGTCTCTATTGCTTTCTCGCGTGTCTTTAAGCAGTGATTGCCGTATGCAGAACGATTATAGCTGTTATTAGCATGTGAACTTTTATGTATCGGTTTTGTCCACTTCTAGACTGTGTTTTAAAAAGTAGGTCCTATTGCCATTAGCATGATCTTAGATGCTTCAAAAATGGGAATTTAATCCTCTTCCAAATTTATCATTTGTTTTCTCTCTGTCAATTATTCTCAATTTTTCTATATGTGGAGTTAAATTTGCAATTCAGATTTTTTCATACTTTTTTACCAAGCCTATGAGAGAGTAAGGAAAAAGCATTTGAGTGTCCATTATGGCTCTTAGCATTGTATCTTTTAGGTAGCTTCTTATTTTGTTTTTGCATTTGATAGGGAGGAATTTAAAATGTAGTCGTGATGATCGTTTATGTTTATTGTGATGATAGGTTTGCAGGAAGATGAAAGCAAACTTTTACTGCATCTCTCACCTGATCAACAACTTGATGTTGTCAAATGGAATCCTCTTAACCAGAATGAGGTTTAAATTTAATTAAATTACCTTCTTACCTGCACTGTACTGTGAAATTTGTATTATCAATTATTATATATCTAAATAATATCCATCACATATACTATGTGATATACTTAGTTTTGTCTTTCTATTTTTGTATTGTTATTGTTATTTGTGGAGGATGGTATTTTGATATTTTTGTCATTATTTTTATGAAATCACGACATAGTGCTTTTGTGCATTTTAGGCGAGACCAAGATGTGTGATTTGTCAAATTCATGACAATTGTTTCGTTGTTCCAAACAAATTAATAGTACTTTGTTTTCCCTTCAACTTAAACTTTACCCTTTTCATTTCAGGTTCTTTGTGCCTCTTTGAAACGTAATGGACTACTCATATTTGATGTTGAATATATGATGTCAGAACCAATTGAAGTAAGTTTTCATTATAATATTTTATTGCAGTTGTTAAATAATTCAGTTGATATCATTTTCTTATAGCAATATGCCATTATTATTGAGTGGTGTCATGTCCTCTAACTTTGTTGTTAAATGCAACATGTTTCACCTTTTCCAACTTTGATCAAATCCTCACCTTAATAAATAAGGTGCAGTGGACTAAAACTATGCAACCCATTTCTCATATAGGTGCTTATCTAAACAAATGAACCTAGAAACACATTACAAACTAAACATCCCTCAGAATATTATAGGACGTCAAGTACAAGTGTTTTTAATATATATGCTAGTCTAAGTAATTTTTTCATACGTAAATGACATGGTACAGGAGTTACATACAAGACATACCGCCACAGTTAATGGATCCAACATACCCAAAGGTCTAACTGATGTTGCATTTGCGTCAAATGAATCAAGGTCAGTGAACCTTAATTCAGAGAGAGGCTCTTTTGTTTATCAGGAATGATGAATTCCTAATACATTGCAACTTATTCTTATGTTAAAGTTATCTAAAAATTTAATATATTTACTTCTGTTGATATATGATTTTGTCCACTATTTTTGCTGTGACGAATCGTCATGATTCATGAATCAATCCTTAGGCATGATTGACACACATGCTACTCAACATGATTAACCTGACAAAAATAGCTGCTGAAAATTTGGCAGATTCACCAATGTTTTATAGCTTTCCGAAACATCAATCACTGTCAACCAATATTAACTATAGCAATTCATACTGTGTACAATCATTTTCCACTCATTCTCAAAATGTACACAAGATATGCATGTTATATCTAGTGCGGCTACTCATTCAATCCAAAAAAGAGGAAAATCACATCTTTACAGCTGCATTATACTGAAGCCAAGAAAGCAGTAGTTGCCACTCAAATAGGAGCTACCATAATAAAGGAACATCTGGCAGATCTGCAAATCCAAAGAAAACCCTACTCTGTAACTTGTAAATTTGGAGAAAAAGAGAAGGGAAATGGGGTGTTGTCCGAATTGTGAATTCTAATTTGTTTCAATTTAGTCAGAGCATAATAAAAAAAGTGGATAGGAAGGAGAAAGTGAGAATTTTTTTTATAAATCTCAAACTTCAAACTTGCATCCTTTCAAAACTTATGTTTATGAAAATATTTAAAAATCAAGGATAGCAATTTTTATAAATCTCAAACTAAATCCATAATGAGGTATACATCAAGAAATATATCCGTCCAAAATAGGGAACTAAAATAGGGAATGATCTCAAATCATTGTGCAACAGTACCATACAACACTTGTGTTTTTTTCAGTCAGCTTCTCCCTAGGTAGCCTTTATGAGACATTAGCAACCAGATCCGGTACTATTTGTCAAACACCCAAGTGCTTGGGGACCCTCAAACTTATCTATCCTGGGGAAGTACCAAGCTACTTAGCGTATGTTTGGATCCACATTTTCTTGCCGCAGCCACACGATTGAAGGCCTTCCCACTGTGAAAACCAGAAGCTGCTATTTGTAGCTGCAGCGTAAATGTGATGTTTTGCCTTTTGCCGTGGTTTCTAAACGCACATCCAAAAACTCACTTAAATACTCCACCGTGCATTAAATATAACTCGATGTGGTACTTGGTCACCCCATACTACCCAAGTTCTATAAAGTCCAGTCTTCCAAATTCATCTATATTTGTAACTTCAATAGAATGTGGCAGGTGCTAATCATGACAGAACCAAGTCACAGAACTTTTCAGATCTTATGCCCCTATCTTGAAAAACTACTCACCTTGTGGGCACAAACAATGATTTGTCCCTTTGAAAAAATTGTTTTTATTTCTACTTTTATAAAAAATTGCAGTGATTTGTCAAAAAAAAAAATCGCTGTGAGGATAGGTAAATCAATACTGAAATGGCATGCCAAAATCTTAACGGGTGGATAAAGGCTCACTCTAAGGTTTGTAAGGTACTTGTGAGCTCATAGTCCTTGTGTAATCCAGGGGATCTCCTCAAATATCTCATATGAGAGACTTGTATGACTTTCTATTTCAAGATATTATGTATTCTTCCACCAAAAACCTGTTGGATGGAATTGGTATGATAAGGGTTTTTAGTAAGACTCATTGATATACCGCTACACCAGGTAGCCTAGTCTAAGTATCATTTTACTCTTAATAACGATTTATATTTAGTGAATTCATCATTATTTCTGTCACTGTGCTGTTCTCAGTCTGCTAGCAAATTTAACAGGATATTTGGTTCTGATACGCATGGTACAATTAATGTTTGGGATAGAAGAGCTAAGACTCTACCTTGCCTCGAACTAACATCTGCTTCATTTGGTACCCTTAACAGCATCCAATTAGATGCAGATAATCAGGTCAGGAAGTATTTATGTAGTCTATCAAGTAATCTTTTGATTCTCTCGGAACACTAATGAATTTGTACAATTCTTTCTTGGCTTGAGTCATTGAAATTTTTTCTAAAATCTTGTTTTGACTTTTGCATTTGAGGGGTCCTTCATACAGTTACGCAAAGAACCAATGATTAATCAGGGAACTGGTGTTGACTTAGCAGTATTTAATTATATATGAGCCCAAAGCAGATATCCTAGGCAGTTGAAGGTTGATATGATGTAACTGAGCATTATACAAATCCAATACAGTTGCATGATAGTCCTTTAGCCATATTTTAAGTGATATCAATTAGTAATATGTAAACAAAATATACAGTTGAACTGTATTTTGGTAATTTTAATTCTAGCAAAACAGCACACTGCTCGTGGTCCACCTTCTTAAAACTGCACTAACATAACCGTTGCAATTGCATCAGGTTTTGGTTTTAACGAGTTTAAGAATACATATTGTTTATTGTGTGTTTGGTCAAAAATATATATGGTGAAATTATGAACAATGACTATTCGACCTTTTCCAGATTATTTTTGGTGCTGGGAGGCATGGGATTGTGTATGTGTGGGATATTCGTGGTGGAAGAGCACCTACTACATTCCTAAGTCACAAAGAGGTTATTTCTGTACTGTGTTTTTTCTTGCTAATATGTTATGAAAAAGACAATTCTAAATATAAATAAGAAGTCAAGGCTATTTGGACAAATATTACCTCTGTAATGCATCTGCTCCTGCCACGGTGCCTCAGTCAAGGGCCAAACCTTCTGAGTTGTATGCAATTGCATTCAACTGGCTACTTGTTAATGTCTTATCTGCTTGTTTACAAATTAAAAGCTGTGCATGTTTTTCATTTTATGATGTTATCAGTATGTTAATGCAAAGTAACAATGTTCTAGTATTGGGATTTTGTTGAACTATATAAACACAATTTGACTGAAGATTACTGTTGTAAGTTGGAAATAACTGTCCTGTTCCAGTTAACTTTTGATATAGGATCTTACAATTTGTCTTGGTGCTATAGAGGTGCATACTCCTTCTTAGTGGAGGGGGATAAATAAGCCGGATAGAGGTTGAATATTTGATATTAGCATAACAGACATGGGACAATAGTGCCAATATAGTTACAATTACATTGCTGAAATTACAATTTAAGAGATTAAAATACTGTTTTGTATTCAATTATATATCTGCATTAAGACCTATTATATGAATTGTAATTAATAAACATATATGTTGAATCTTGTGACCTCTGGATGCATGCCTTTCTAGAACTTAAAGTTATGAATTATGATGTTAACACAGTTGTGTCCACACACTACCTTTTATCTCAAGAGTATGATATGCTTGCAGCATACAATATTATTGAACAAAACATGACTTATTGGACAAATGTTAATATAAGATATTTCTTCCAATATTTATTAATCTTATGGTGATTTATTTGGCTTTCTAGATTTGCCATCCACCTGTAACATCAGTCAAGTTGGCAACATTACTACAGAAGATTGGATCCTTGAAGGTATGGTTAATATCTATTGCTTTTACAAATTAAACGGGACAAAACTACTCTCTCTCTCTCTCTCTCTCTCTCTCTCTCTCTCTCTCTCTCATGTGATGCCTACATATTTTTCATCATAGATTATTTCTTTAAATTTTCTATTCCTATTAGGCATGTGTCAGTTGAAATTGGTGTTGTACTTGTGGAAAGGCCTTTGATGCATTTAAAAATCTTATATCTATATATGTATATCATTATAAATATTCCACATTTGTTGTGACGGGCCGACTGCCATAGAGAGAGTGCACATATAAATTTGAATGGCATTAAGCTTTTAGTTTGCAATAAAATGTCTGGATTTCTCCACATGGTGATATTGTTTTACTTTTGCATACTAGAATTTATAGGCTAAGCTATTCATTCCTATTGTTATGTAGGCACAAGCAGAAATTATTTCCAAGGAGATCCACTCTATTGGTCTTAATCCTTCGTGCCCAAATCAGTTAGCATTCCATCTAGATGATGGCTGGTAGGTTGCCAAATGTATTGGTTTTCTTCCCTCTCTGATGTAAGACAGCATTTTGAGACTATGCTTAATGTATTTCCTGCATGCCTGGTTTCTTTCTTCAGCTACAGAGAATGTCCTATCGTTTGACTATGCACTAAGACTTTGTTTTGGAGTTGGGAGAGGTTTGAGGGGACAGAAAGGATGAAGGGGGAGGATACTCCCTCACCTGGCTTTGGGGTTCTAATTTTCTCCATAAGACAACCTCCTCAATTTGGGGGGTACTTGAAAAATGAATTGGATGTGGACTTTGAAGGATTTTGATTTATTTATAGTCAGTAGCCTTCGCCTCCTCTCCAAAAGCACTCTCCCAATTAATGCGAGGATTCCCCTCCCTGCTTTTCCACCTTAAGATGCAATTATCAGAGTTTGAATAACTTCTACTGTAGAAAAGACAATAGAGTCTCATCTTTAGCTAGTTTGGGTATTTGTGGAGGAGTTGATGAATAGGTTAAGAGGGTTGATCAAACAGATGTGAGTCTAATAGTTAGCAAATATAGAGAATTATGTAAAACTATAAGTCGACCATCAAGAGAGATTTAGAGGTAGATGCTTTATCTTTGAATTTAATTCACCAGAAGGTATATGGCGTCATCTATGTTGCTGATCTCATCTAGTGAGAAAAGACTTGTGTATTGTTTTGTTGGTGATGATGATGTCTACCATTAAGGAATACTCTTTTGATGTCAATACTCAATAGCAGTTTAGTACATCTAAAACAGTTTTTTTTTATTGAATTTTACGTGTCAAGGATAAATGCTTTCTTACAATGTTAATCCATCATGCTAACTTGTTGCTTTAATATTTTCGTGTAGGTCGGGCATTTTGGACATTAACAATTTTCAAGTTACACATATTCATTGCCCTCCCCCAGCTTGGTTGTAAGTTTGTTAGTCGTCACATTCTAGATTTGCTTTGTTGATATTTGCAAAAAGGCTTGCAGAATAACTAAATCTAACTATCTTGTGTACTGGTTTATTCTTTGTAGAAATGATTCCTATGTTTCTCAAGATCAAATGGATTTAAGAAAACCTTCATGGTTATCAACATGTTCGGTAAGAAACTTTTATTAATGTAATGTACTACGTTTTTCTCTACAAAATCATCATTTAGTCACGTTGCCAACTTATTCAGTTTCTACTTGTGGCTTGTGACAATGTTAATTTCAATTGTCTGGTTTAAATAAGAACTTGGTCCTTATTACTCTCTGCCTATTCTAAGACATACAAGTTGTCACCACTTGTACCATCCCACATAGGCAATCTTTTTATATATATATATATATATATAATTCATTCATTTTTGTTATCAGTCTAATTGAAAGAAAAAAAATCTAGGGGTCAACATGGATGAAAACTAAAGGGAAGAAAATGTTATGAGTTTAATTGGCATAAACTCCCGATGTAAATTAAGTCTACACGGACATTAAATAGGACACCTCTGTTTTTCTATGTAATATCATCAATTTTAAAATATAATTACAAAAGTGAAGTGGTGCAACAAAATAGTGAATTTTCAGGTGTGTGTAAAATTGGTTACACTAACAATGTATATCCTTTAAATCTAAATCTTATTTAAACCTATTTTTTTAAACTACTATATCTTCCCTAAATATAGAACATCATTGACTACATCACAGGCCATCCTAAATTTTTTTCGTATGATCATTTCAATCTGTTGGAGTACGCATTCTGTTATGCTCATTTGATTATAGTATTTTCTAAATTGTGTTAATACTGTCAAACATGTTGCACTAAATATTTCTCTAAAATCTTTATGTTATCACTACTAATGTTATAAGTATGATTCTTAACATTACTGAAATGATTGTGTGTCAAACTAGCGCAGATCTATTTGGCAGGGTCACCGTTTGATCACGGCCTTCATATGTTAGATTTCTACCCGAGTATCAGCTCACCGAGTCACGTGGATTACAAGTAAGTCATTACAACAGTTAGAACCATGTATATTAGCCTAGCTCCGATTATTAACTTCGATGGAAAAACATATGGTGAAATGTATAGTACACCACACAAACCAGGTGTACATTTATATGGCTGAATTTAGTTCTCAAAACGTGTAGCAAGTTTTTCTTTCTCAAAAGTAGTTTGGTGTTTTCTTCTTTATAGGGAGGATATACAAGAATTTTCCGGTCCAACCAAACAAAAGAATCAAAATAGATTCATTCCTTTACCTGAAGAAGTTTTGTCATGTGCTGCTCATCCTTTGTACAATGCCATAGTAGCAGGAACAAAGGTTTGTGTTGGAATTTTCAATATTGTAATCTTTATTATAAACTACTCCATCCATAATCAGCTTCCTTTTCTTCTTTTCTTACATGGTTGTTCAAGCGTATTCATTAGTTGAACCAAATACCATGATTATAAGCGACTGTCATTTCTGAAACCTGATTATAAGCGTATTCATTGCCTTTGTGGCCATTCACACCATTCGAACTTCAGCTTATCTTGATGTTTAGTAATTAAAATTCAAATTATTTATAGTTTGCAAATGATAACTGTGCATTAGGTTGATTGATATTGTTTATTTCAGGAAACGTCTTTGCTTGTGATTTCTCAGAAACGTAAGTCAAGCAAAGGAGAAGATTAGTCCCAAGCATTTGACAGATTTTTGTATAGTAGCAATAGCAATTGGAATGTCTTTTCTACAACCAAATTCACGGCTCCTAATATCTGACTCCCTAGAACATGCCCTTTTTTGGGATTCTTTTCTTGTACAATAGTTGTATCGAACTTAATTCAAAACGGAAAAGAAAAAAATATGTTCAAAATTGAGAGAATCTATAAGCATTCTGTATAATTCCTCAGGTTATTATTGATTGAAACATCATAATTACAAATACATAGAGCTCCAACTATATATATATATGATAATTGGTTGGTTTGGATAATTCACCACAATAGGGAATTATTCATATTCTAACAAAGCTAAGTTCAACATATAAAAAATGTGCAGATATTTTATTCATCAATCATGCAAAAAAGGTAGGTGAAGTAGTGTTTTCATACTATATTTTGTGCAAATATGTTAATAGTGTTTTGTACTTGTTTGATTGTTTTCTTACAATTTCGTCTTTTATTCCAAGGAAAGGAAGGGTACCCTAAAATATGACAAAATAGTTTCTTTCAAGCTAGGCTGTGATTGTATTTGTGAGTGAAAATGAAAGAGAAGTGATCCTCTTCATATTTTGTGTGGATGGAAGGACTAAGAAACAAAAAAGAATATACAAGATTTTTATCGAATTTTTTTCTACTATATAATACTGAATGGCCATTTCCTAGTTCAATGTGACATTTGTCTAACGGTCCCATTATTTTTTGTCTAAGATTTTCCAAAAAGATTATTTTTTTAATAACCCCAAATGTATAAGACATATGATTGCAAACCAAAGTTGTTTCCATGATGAATTATCAAAATAAGTTAAAAGGATATTTGAATTGCTAAAGTAATAATGATCACATAGAGTTTCCCTCATGCATCCAAGTCATTGTTAGAGAACTTTTTTGTTCCCTATTCCCTTTGGCAATGAAGTTAATTATTGTAAGTTCAAATAGAAAGGTACCTTTCATGAGTTACACCTTACACTATGAGTAACCCTATGTCATTTTGATTAAAAAAAATCCCTATGTCATTTGATGCGTTTTATTATTTGGTCCCAATTGATAGAGAAATAAATATAAATTTTTATAATATTTGCAATTTACTCTCCTATGCAATTATATTATTGTGGAAGAGATACTTAGAACTTTGTGTAAGTACCTGAATCCTCTGTAACTCAATTTACTCTCCTATGCAATTATAATTTGTTTTCTCTTTCTCTAGGTGGAACAATAATAGTTCAATAAGTTTTCACTTTTTTTTCCCTTTATTTTTATAGTGAATTAAATTTGTGTCGAGAATGAAGAATGTACTATGCGGTTAAATGTAGTATTTGAAGAATGAAGAATGTATCGATGAATTCCAAATTAAAATGTTAATGATGTTCCAAATTTTTGATAGGATTCAAACCGTTTCATGAAAATGGTTATTGTTCAAGAAGACTACTTCACTATATTTATTTTACGAGTGGTGTCCAAATACTACATTTAACCGCATAGTACAATCTTTCGTAGAACAATGTTGAGGCAATGAGGTTGATGCAAATGTGATCCTAGCTTATAAGAGTCTCTCACTATCTTTAACGTGGACAATTACCTGATTTTACACAGAATGTACCACTTGAACTAGTCAGTTGAGTCATATTTTTAAAAGATTGACACTATCTTATCACTTAACATAACATTGACACTATTGCATGCCGTTGTTTCTTCCGACACTCTTCCAAAATTCTTTAACAAGTAAAATCAGAGTCGTTATTTGTTTTGATTGGATCGGTGACTCAATGCTTTGGGACCGCAAGAGAGAAAGATACCACATTTTCACAATTTTTTTAAGGTATTAGGTATATGAGTCATCTCTCTTATGTATCCAATATTAAAATTAATAATTTTTAAACTCAATAACATTTTTAAAACCTTACCCACACACATTGAAATCCAATAGTATTTGTGTTATTAAAAATAATAATTTTAAACACGTAAAAAATTGTATACACTATTTTTCAACACAACATTTTTATTTATTTCTTTAACCAATGTCCTATGGACACTTATTACTTAGCATTTTTCTTATTTTAAACCATTTTATCTAATTCCAAAATCATCTACCATTTATATTTTTTATTTAATCGAATGAAATGCATTTCACTCATACTCCCACATGTAATTTACATGTAAAACCATATAAAAGATATGTGTGATTCTTCATTTTAAAAACCAAGTTAAATTCTCTCTATTTTACTAAAAATATATGATTTTAAGAGACACAAAATTTTGTCTATGAGATGTTAGAGACATGTTAAATTCATAATAAAATGACCTTTAATTATAATAATTTCCTCTTTCTTATTTTTTTATTAAATTTTTTATAAGTGAGATAGACAAAAATAAAATATCGTTTGACTATATTTTAAAAATGAGACTCACTAACATCTCTCTTGTAAACTAAAGAGCCCTTCACTTTTGAAAACTACTAGAAGTATTATTCAAAACATGGCATATGAGGGACCATTATGTAATTTAATTTAAAATGTTGTCCCATGCCCTCTTTCATCACTTGATACCCACAATGACAACCTGTCTCATATATATGATTCAATGTTTGCAGTGTTTAGTTATTTTTCTTTCTCCTTTTTCCCAACATAACTGCACCTTTACGCCTCAGCAACATTCATATTCAATTCAATTTTTAATTTGAACAATTTTGACCTCACCCAACATAATTGCACTGTTATGGATCTGCAAAAGTAGATCATAAAGTTACTTTTTTTTCTCTCTTCAATTGACCAAGTTAAAAGTTTTTGAAATTGTCCAATTTTAGCTCAATTCCATGAATTAAGCATGTGATTATGAATCCATTTGTTAAATTTTCCACTGACCCTTCCTTTAGGTTTAAGCAATTGATTCATATCATGTATTCTTGTATGTTATACCCTAATGTTTAAAAATTGTACCAGAGATAGAGATCAAACTATCAATACATATCCCGATTCAAATTTGTTCAATTACGGTTGAATCGAATGACAATAAAAACTAACACGTATTAAAAAATAAAATAAAAGAAAAAAGTAAAAGAATTTTGAAAATAAGTTGAACCAACCGCGGTTTAATAAATTCAATCTAATTCAACCCAATTGTAATGTAATTGGGATCAAACCAATCAGCGACCTAACCCATTCTCGATTCATCCAGTTGAACTAACCGGTTCGGTTATATTTTTAAAACATTGACACTATTATCACTTAACATAACATGTTTTCAATATTAAAATTAACACACATGCCATAACCATTAACTGTGATGATTACACACAAAGTAACAATGAATGTTAAAGCAACTATGGTTCATAATATTCTCAAATTAATAGCAGCATACTTGATTAAATGTATAGTGGTGAAACAATACATAGTGGCATGGAACCTATATTCGTACTAAAGTTAATAATCATGTGAAACAATGGTACCACTATCACTACCACCACCTATTGTGGTGAATTTTGGAATATATGGGCAAATTGGTAAAATGGCAACACACTCCTAATGTAGTGATGTGTACACCTATGAAAGAGTCAAAATTTCATTCTCTCTTTTCCCTATTCTCTTCAAATTTTCACATCATCACATTCATACACTTTCATTCCATTAACTTTCTTACAAAGAATAAAAACAAAAACTGTTGAACTTAGATATATAGCCTTATAATCAAAATCCAACCGTTGAATTTAACACCACACTTAACCACTTTGTTATTATCAACCATAAAAAAATAGTCTTTATCTTCTAGAAAAAAATTTACATGTTCCATTTTGTTTTGTTGTTTTTTCTCTGTTCTGTTTCATGGCTACAACTAGTACTTCAACACAGGTTTTCAAAGACAACAACAATGGAAATTCTGAAACTACAAGACAAGAAATTAAGGTTGCTATAGCTAAAGCAGTGGAGTTAAGAGCTCTTCATGCTTCTTTAATGCGAGGGAATAGTTCATCAGTAACTGCTAAATTTCCATCTTCTTCCCCTGTTTCACGCTCTGTTTCTCAGTTCTCTGCTCATGATTACCCTGTTTTTACACCTGTGAGAATTCCTTTTTTTCCTTCAATTTTGATTTTCTTGCTCAATTGGGTATTCCAATTCATGTTCAATTCATTTCCACAAAGCTATTTTGTTAAAAAAAAGTTACCTTTGGTTTTCTAGATTATTCATGAAATGTGATTATTACTGGTTATCATGATAGGGACTGAACACAAAATACCTGAATTTATGAAATATGAAATATGCAATAATTCTTACCTGTGAAAGTTGCTAAGTTATGAAATTTATTCCTTCTTTATAGCTTGGTAGGTAGATGTCAATATGTCATTGTTGTTACAGATACATTTTTATTTGTTTGCTCATCCTTTCCCTATCTTATTTATTCTGAAACAACACCAACCTTAAATGAGAATTTGATGTTTTTAACTTTTTTGGTTTAGTTTCCTTGTCATGGAAATTTTAAGGTTCAGTAAGATTAAATTCTGAACTGTGGCAAATTCCTAATGATGATGTTTCTTATTTGATTCTTGTTTTTTGAAGAGACTAATATCCTGTATTTTATAATTCAAACTTTATAATTGTTCTGAGATTTTTGTCAATATTTATGCATGTAGCCTGTATGAAGTACTTACCTAGAGTCGGATATCGAATACGACGCTCACACGTTGACATAAATAAAAATTTGAGAAAATAGAATAATTGAATGTAACCACATGTGTCATGTCAGTGTCGTTCGGTTAACCAATTTGAAGTGTCAGTGCTACATAGTCTCTAATTCCAGAACTTCCACCCCCCAAATTATTTTTTCTTTTGTTTACTTTGATGGATGATAAGTTTCTAAATGTGAGAATTGTTGGCAGAGCTATGGAGATGACCCAATTATAGGGTACAGTCAAAACCACATGAAAAGCCTAACAATATCAGAAAGTTGGGATGAAAGAGGATCAGAAAACAGCATAGAAACCACAGTACAAGATTACAAGGAGAAACCAAGTTCAAGAAAAGGGACACTAATACCTTATGGTTTTACCAATCAAGAATCTCACACATGTCCTACTGATGACACCAAATCTGTAACCGGCTCCTGTGCAAATCACATCACTGTTCTTCAAACATCACCTACCAGTGAAAACTACAAGTATATGAGAAGAAACAGTTTAGAGGATTATTCATCAGTTTCATCCTGCAATAAATGTAAGCCTGCAATCATAACTAGTGAATTGGAAAGTGCAAGGAACAGTAAGAGCTCAAATATTGTTGTTCCTGCCACAGATTCCCACTTGTCGTTTCAGTCTGAAACAAAAAGCAAAGGGGTGATTTCGTGGTTGTTTCCTCGTCTGAAGAGGAAGCATAAGAATGAGAATTCTCCAAGTAGAGCAGAATCTGAGGATGTTTCTCAGGCTCTCAAGGACATTGGAATAATGTCAATCGAGGCATTGAAGAAAGAGCTGATAGAAGCGAACGAGAATCGAGATGTGGCTTTAGTGGAAGTTTCTGATATGAGATCTTCACTGGGGGAGCTGAGACAGAAGATGGAGTACTTGGAGAGTTACTGTGAAGAGCTGAAGAAAGTTTTGAAGCAATCCATGCAAATGCAAGCAAGGGATTCTCAACTTTGTGAACAGATTAAGCTAAGTAATCTTCCTCAAAGAGGAAAATCAATTGATGAGAGTGTTGAAAATTCAATGCCAGTGAATGAGGAAGTAATGATAGAGGGATTCTTGCAGATAGTATCAGAGTCAAGATTATCAGTGAAACAGTTCTGTAAGACCCTTATAAACACCATTGAAGAAACTGATCATTCTTTGACAGAAAATTTGAACTCACTTCTTCAACCGTATAAGCTGTCTCTAAATTCTAAGTACACAAAAGCAGTTCTATACCATTTTGAAGCTTTCATAAACCAGTCTCTCTACCAAGACTTTGAGAATTGTGTTTTCCAAAAGAACGGTTGCCCGAAATTCATAGACCGGCATGAAGACCGCCAAGCAAAATTCTCTTCATTTGTTGCCCTTCGAAATTTGAGCTGGAATGAGGTACTGAGAAAAGGAACAAAATATTACAGTGAAGAGTTTAGCAAGTTTTGTGATCAGAAAATGAGTTGTATTACCACTACTCTAAATTGGACAAGACCTTGGCCTGAACAGCTTCTTCAAGCTTTCTTTGTGGCAGCAAAATGCATGTGGTTGCTACATTTGCTCGCCTTTTCTTTCAACCCACCATTGGGAGTTTTAAGGGTTGAAGAGAATAGAACCTTTGATCACCGCTACATGGAAGATATGTCTCCAAGGTCACAGGGTCCAAGCAAAGTTAAGGTCATGGTTAATCCAGGATTTTATGTTAAGGATAGGGTTTTGAGGTGTAAGGTTCTTTGTAGGTACAAATCTACAGCTTAAATAAAACTAGGAAATTTGTTTTATCTGTAAGAAGCCCAAAGTATGTGACAATTAATATTCGTTCAAATAGGTTTAATCTACTGCAAACTCATTTTTTATGCTTGTCATTGAGTAGATGAAGATTCAGAAGTGCAATTGATAATTAGCAAAATAATTATTCTTACTACTGCAAACAACATACTCATGTTGTTAAGTATGGATAATTTATTTTAAGAGAAAGCATATTCAATAAGTAGATAAATGCAGCATGCTACAAGTTTTTTAAGCCTACCCTGTGAAGATAAGACATCTGGAGATAGAGAAAAGCAAAAATAAATCAACAGATAAATCACTAACTAATAGCAACTAGAAACTTATGTACAAGCTATTGTTATAGCAAAAGATAAAATAAAGTTAAATTAGCCATTTTTTATAAACTATCTTTGAGAACTTATGAAAATAAATTGAAAATGTCTTATGAACAATATCATAAGCTATTTTCATAAGTTCTTCCAAATAGTCTTCAAAAACTTATACCAATAAATAAACTCAAATAAGTCATTTTAACAAGATTTACTGTTTTCAATACAAATGGATCAGATTGATTCATTCTTCAGGACTGCGAATTCACAATCTTTATAATCATTAATTGAATGGCATGAGTGCCACTCAAATACCAAAACCTTTGTCTTAGTCTATAATACATTTCCTTACATCAATATATTATGGCGATGGCAACAGGTGCTGAAAATGATGTTCACGCACGAGGATACAACTGTAATTGGTATGTAAAATGATCAATCACGTAGATATCAGCAACGCAACTTAGGATATGATTGTCTTCTCCACTAATAATGAAATGTAGACATCAAAGTGATACAGTATTAGGACGGAGATGAACTTTCACCCTCACTCCACCAAAAGCTAACTGACAAACTGGTAGTTAAAGATCGCACATAGTGCCACCATTTTGGCGGGATGTATAACATTTCACCTTCCTCTAAAATACAGTCTACAAATTCCAAGTCTTGTACCTTAGGAAACTTCCTTTCGTCTATATCATCTAAATCAACCTTCAAAAAACACAAAATGTCCATTTAGCATGGAGACAGAAAAGCAATAATGCAAATAAAACAAACACCTAATTATATGAATGCATAGGGAATGGATGGCACGTCTTATTCCATCACATGAAACTTTACAATTGATGCCACAATTCACTTTGCAATAAGCAGAGTCACGGACTTAAAAATATTCCATACCCCATATATTGTATAGGTAAACTGAAAAAGTATTCTGGTATCATAAACAGATATAAGATGGCAACTTTTAGGTTTGTAATAAAATTACAAGTCTATACATGTTGAATTAATGAAATATTTCTACAGTTGTTTGGCCACTCAAATGGATTGTAGTGATAATGATATTTTTCCAAGCAAAGGCATACATAAGTAGACTGCACAGGAAATCATTCAAATATACAGTTAAAAAAAAAAAATACCTGGCTGGAATTGCTAAGCATGGTTTCCGAGTAGGGGAAAAGTTCCTCAGACACAGATGCTGGATAAAGCCTAATGTATTTTTTCCCAACAACCTGGAAATGTAAAACAAGACAATAATCTCCGTCAAATAGATTATTCCACGGTGCACATAAATCATTTTCATATATGCACCAATAACATAAACAGCATTTTACAAACAATTTAAATATTTAGAACCAACTATGCCATGCCAGGTTGCCAGCTATAATGTGCATATTTAGAACCATACCACAATTGTAATGTAGGTAAGAAGCATGAAAAGCTGGCTCGGAAATAGTATTGATCGAAGTTGGACTCATGGGACCTCTATTTCAGTAATAATTGCTAACACAAGTGCTGAAAAGAAACAAGAGCCATAACAGCAAGGGATTTCTAACATGATTTTCTTTTCGGGCAGGGCCCAGGGGGCGGTGAAGGTTAAAATAGCAGCTTTAATTTGCAATTGTTCAATATAACTATACAAGTATACAACTGAAATACCTGTGCTAGTATGTTATGATGTGGGTCATGGTGTAATGGTGTTACTGTTCCAGCTGGACCAAACCAAGCATTGAGAGATCTTAGCTCTCCTCCACCAGCAAAACAATAGTCAGGAATAAAGATATCTCTCCGAAGCTCATTTATCTGCCAATTCAATAGTGTCAGAAACTGAAATGAGCAGTACAAGTCCTGAGCTTGCATGTTAGAGTAACAAGAGTTGGAGTTGTATACAAAATAAATCAAAACTTTGAATACCTGATCAAATAATGGATGCTGAGCAAGATATGTCGGACCAACAGGAGAACAGCTATGGGACCTTATCCGCTCAAGAAACTCCGAAAATGTAACTAGCTCTTGCTTCCAATCTGCACATAAATAGTTTTTCCCAACCTGCAAAGAGTGCCGCACACTTACCCTTTTCTTCCAATATTTACTTTAAAAAAAAGAGTATAAAAATATCCAATTCCACCCTATTCTTCTTTTTTTGGGGTTGTGTGTGGATTTCCAGTATAATAAACAAATTCAACAACCTTGCCATCACAGGAAAAAAAAAATTACAAGACGCCACAGGACATAAATACAAACAGTACTGGAGATAACATCCAAATTTCAGTGTAAAGATGTACGTTACTGCAATTACAATTAATATTCACAATCACATGAAGCAAATCTTTCAACTTTTATCTCATGCATTTCCAGTTCAACAACTTGGTGGCTAAAACAGTATCTGCCAGGAATTGTCACAGAATGTGGGTGAGTGGGGGTGAGGTCTTCACTCACCAACTGTTGCAACCAAAATAAATTGTTTATTCATTTGTTAGATGTATGACAGGGTAAAAGTTCTATGGTTTCTACATAGAACATTTTTAAGACTATACAATCAGAGATATTTAAAGGGATTAGCACACAATGCAAGAGATAGAATGCATTAAATTATGTTTCCAGTGACGATTTCCTAGTGAACGAGTTCACGACCAATTTTGGTTGCATGTAGAGATAAATTTAGCTATTTAAAAGAGGGGATGAGAAATAAGTTATGATTAGGATGATAATTACATTGTCAATGCAACCAAAGGTTCAAAGTGTAGAATTTTCATTTGAATTTCACTCACAATACGTTTCTTTATAGTTGTACAGATTTACTATTTTTACAAAAAAACTGCCCAATAAATTTTCCAAAAATACTAGTAAGAATGTTACTTAAGAAAGATTACCAAAAAAGAACTAAGATTTCAAAATATAGCTTTTAAATCTAACAGCTAATGAACATATATGACCTAGGATTGAGTTAAGTTACATTTTTGTATTGTTAATTAAGATGAGAGTTTAATGCAAAGGATCTGAGTATCAGTGGGGAAAATTGTCAACCAGCTATCTGTTTTTCTCTGTGAATTCAAGAAACTAAACAAACGCAACCAGTTTAGAAACTTTATCTGTATACATATACATTTGTTCTTCAAAGAAGAGGAGGAGGTACCATGCATTATAATTACAAATATATTGATTAGAGTAATTACCTCGACCGGAACAGTGCGGTCACCAGCAACTTTGAGCAAGTAATCTATATTATTCCAGTTTTTCTTGGCTGGCCAGTGTGCCATACAATCACTAATGATAACTGGGGTGCCAGACAGGTAATGATCTTTCAGGAACTTCTCCAACGACAGTGAGGACCTCTTCACCACAAGCTTAGAAGCAAGGGACTTAACAGGTAAAAGCTGGAGCACCTACAGTGTAAAAGCTATAAAGTAAACGTTAGAAGGGACATTAAGCAGATGCAGCCATAACATAATCATCTTACTGATGTCCTACTTCACGAACCAGAAAGAAGCATAAACGAGCAACCTAAATCTACCATTTCATTTTTAAAATATTACAATGATTAAATTGAGGAAAATTACTGCTTCATTCCAATCCAAATGATGGAGTTCATTACAAATCCATTTCATTTGCATCAGTTTTCATCAATCCAAATATAGCATAAGAAACCCCCCCCTCCAAATTCCAATACTAATGAATATTCAATCTTGTATCATATTTGAGGGTGACACACAAACACATGTTTTAATCACAGTTTGGACTTTGACATTTCTATTCAAAAATCAATTACGCGCGTGTTTGGATTCATTTTTGAGATACAAAATCAATTCCATCTGCACAAAATTAATTTTAACATGTTTGTGTGTTCTCTATTAGAATTGCTTTTATATGAATTTTAACTTGAAGTTTGTGAGACTTATAGCTTTTACCTCTAAACATAATTCTTAACATCAAATTTTTTGTTGAACTCATTTTACATAACTAGTCCAAACATAAATAATTTTACTATTAAATCAATTTTAAGTTTTAACCAAAATCAATTCATTCAGAAACACCTTTCACCACAACATACCCAAAATCAACATTTACCTTAACTTCAGTCATATATCAATTTTTTTTTGGTAGATAGATGAAATGACAAGCCACTGAAAACTCACACACCCAAAGTGGGGGAGGGACCAGAATTCGAACCCCGGTCATGACGTTCGACCTAGCAATTTCAGCATTCTGCCAATTGAGCTAAGATTTGTAAACTTCATATATCAAATTCTATTGCAGAACTAATAGTAGTTTAGGCTGTTTGGGAAGACAAATAAGCAAGCTTATAGCTTATAAGCTAAAAACTCTGTTTGGTAATGGTCTTTTCATTATGAGCTTATAACTTATTTTACTAGCTTATAGTTTATTTTCCATATGCTATTTCAAGTAGCTTATGAGCTTATATCTTATCATTTTTTTCTTTCCAATTTTACCCCTTGAAAATAATTAAATATTAATTAAACATATCTTTTTTATGTCATTTCATACTTATAAGCTAGTTCAATCACTAATTTTATTAAACCCTACAAATTCAATCAATTAGCTTATTCCCTATAAGCTAAAAGCTACTTGAATAATAACAACATCATCAACAACAAAAATGATAATCAACAATGCTAATAAAATTCAAGCTATGAATTAATTATGATCAAGCTCACCTTGGACACATCAAAATCATGCTCAACAAGTCGATGCTCAAAGTTACCAAAATCTTGGTAGTTTCCATCAGAAACCCTAATATTCCTAGCTTTTTCAGAAACCTTACCAATAGCAGAATCCAAATCTTTCCTAAGAAGATTCCCTCCCATGATAATCCCCATATCCAAAGCCTTAAGCGCTTCCTTAAACTCACCGTTTCTATAGTGATGCTTTGCAACATGAAGACACGCCATCGAGTAAGCGTCACGCCACACCGGCAACACCGAGTGCCACGGTCCAGAATGAAGTTGTTCCCACGCCATCTCTCTAACTGCTTCTGCTGCTCGAATGTCGCCGGCGGCAGCTAGTGATGCCATTCTCACGTAGGCGTATCCTCCGTGCTCTGAAATGGAGTGGAGTAGCGTGGAAGACTCTGTGTCTAGTGTTGGTGTATTGAGGTCGTTACAGGGAGAGTCGATGGCGGATGCGGTGGTTTTTGACATTTTGTGTAGCGGCGCGTGGGAGCTCCGGTGAGTCGATTGAAAAGTGAAATGTGAGAGAGTGAGTGTAGTGAAAAAGTGTAAGATATTTGAAGCAACGAGAGAGATATTTCTAAATATCTTTGGTTGGGACCCAATTAAATAATTTTGTAAAATCACGTTGGATTCAATTTTCAATTTTGCGATACAAAAACAAAAAGGGTCTTGTTAACGAGGGACTTAGCGCACTTTTTAATATTCCATTTAAAAAAAAAAATTATTTAAAAAGTTAAATAGCATAATTTTTAATGTGCTGATTTTATACATTTTCATAAAAATTCTATAATTTCTCTTTTACTATTTAAGGGCTTAAAAAGTGCTTCAGGACACTCGTTATTATTTGTCAAACAAAAATACCAATATCCCGTAAGCGTAACCCAGTTAACAGTATAAACATTGCGTTATTTACATAAGGGTGCTGAGTTCGAATTTTGGTCATGTCACTTATTTACTTTAGGGTGAAACTTAATCTATATGCTAAAGATTCCCATTTAAATTGGATAAGTAAAACGTCCTTGCATATAAACTCGCAGGAATAGATACTATTTACTTTACCAATTGAACTAAACTTGCAGGGATATATACTACTCCCTCCGTCCCAAAATATAAGACCCATTTTTCCTACCATACGTATGCCAACGCATAATTTTGATCACTAAGATATTTAATTCTTTATTAGTAAAATTATAAAAACATATTTTGAAAATACTCATAAGGTGACCACATGATCAAACAATTATAAAAAACATATTTTAAAAAATTTAGTGTGTATATTTGTATCTATATATATGCTGATATTTATATCTATATTTTAGTGTGTATACACATAACCCACACAAGGTGAGTTCTCCCCTTCCAACCGAACTTTCTTCATGCGCATGATTCAGCAATTAAACACATTGACCACATGCTTAAGATGACAAAAACCCTTACTAGTTGAACCAATTCATTCTTGGTATTGCAACTTATTTTTTACTCCCCCCTAAAAAATTTATTATCATAAGTGCTTATGATATTTAAATTAAAAAGAATGTTAACATGTATTTTTTTAACTCTAACATGTTAAGTATATGAATGTAAAAAAATTATATTTAATAATGTATCTGAATGTAAAAAAAATTATATTTAATAATACAACAAATTTAATTTTTAAAAATTGAATGCATAATTTTTGAGAGTATATTTTTATATTTATCTCTTTAATATATGTATTTGAGTCAAGAGTTATAATTTATAGTACTTTTTGGCAAAATTATTTATAGTACTTATTTTACATTTTAAAATGAATAACTAAAAGAACTTATTCTTGTTAAAAAATACAGTATATATTCGTATAACCCTTAAATCTTCCGCTCTTTTTTCCTCTCATTTTACCCTAAAATATTAAAATAAAATGTTTAAAAAAGGTCTCACCGAGAATCAAACCCGCAACATTTAAGATATATTTTGTGTTTTTTGCCACTACACTACATCAATCAAGTTGTTATTATTTTGCAATCAACATCTAATAAATATGGAATCTCTCACCATATTAAATATTTATTTATTTATTATTATTATCATTATTATTATTATTAGCTTTCTACTAATATTATTATATATATTATATTATATATTATTATTATTATTATTATGTTATTATTTTGCAATCAACATCTAATAAATATGGAATCTCTCACCATGTTAAATATTTATTTATTATTATTATTATTATATTAACTTTCTACTATTATTATTATATATTATATTATATATTATTATTATTATAATATATTATTATTATATAATACTTGAATACGGGTAATATGTCTAATGTCTACGGAAAAAAAAACTTTAAATATATCCCATATATTATTATTAATATAATATATTATATATATATATATACAACATAACAAATTCTCAAAAATTTACGATCACTTATTTGATATACATACACAACATAACCAACTCTTTTGAAATATATCCCATATTATTATATTATATATACAACATAACAAACTCTAAAAAATTTATGATCACTTATTTGATATACATACACAACATAACCAACTCTTTTGAAATATATCCCATATTATTATATTATATATACACCATAACAAACTCTCAAAAATTTATAATCACTTATTTGATATACATACACGTTGATGATTCACGTTGATTTTTTTTTAGAAGTCAAATAATGTTTGTTTGAGAGAAAGTTCACTTTTTTATCTTTGAAAGTGTCTATGAATTGGTTTATTTACAAATAAAGTTTCTTAAGTGTCTATGTTTGTTTGAAAGTTTTTTTATATTTGTATTTTTATGTATGTCAATGCTGGTTTTTAACGGTATATTTCACAGGTTTGCAATTGCCGTTGTTTGCAGTCTAACCGGCTCCTTTGTTGTTTCCTCACAAATTTCATCTATTATATCCTTCATCCCTCAAACTCACATCTATTATTTTGGTTCTGTGGACAGGTTCTCCTTCAATGCTACAATAAAAATGGTTAATCTTAATCCTTTTACTAATCTTTCTCTAAATTTATTGAGAGGTTTGAAAATATTTTTATAAGTGTTAGTTGTTTATCTTTATAATTACATTTTTATATTTTTCCTTACTTTTTTTATTCATACAATAATAGGTCCTTTAAACCATAATCCTGCAACGGATCGAGAGAAGTTGATCGATGCTTTTTAGTTGCTGATGTTACTTCTGGCATGTTGGTATCATTTGTATATTGATGTTTTTTGTATACTGATGTTTAATTTAATTTGTTTTTTTTTTTGTAAAAAGTTCCAATTTTTTTTGTATACAGAAGTTGATCAATGTTTTTCAGGTGCTGATGTAAATCCTGGGAGATGAAAGAGATATTCCTTTTTACATGACGAAACCATACTTCATTCCTAATACTTAAACTTTATGGTTAATGTTGTTCACCTTATCAATTTTTTTTTTTTTTTTTAGTTTTTGTATTTTAACTTTTCAATTAATCTGATTATTATAATGAAAAATATGATTTTGAAGAAATGCAAAAGTTTCCAGCCATTTGAAATCCATTGTCTTCTTATGTTGACTTGAATATATTTATTGTTCTTATGCTTTCTTATATTTAGGATAACAAATTTCAAATAAATTAATATATTCGATCAACAAATAGAACATTGGTTATTCTTATAAAAAACTGAACATATTGGTTATCAATTCTGATATTTTACTTTTATTCAACAAAATTACGTCCAACTAAAAATATAAAATCTTGCCTTGGCAAAACTAAAAATCTTGCCTTACAAATACAAATAGAACCCGTTGTTATGGCTTATATGATAATTATGCAACATTTTTTATTTTTCGATTTACTTTTCGTTTTTAAATATATCCCGCTTTGTCACAACAAATATTCTGTCTCGCAAAAATAAATCATAACAAATAAAATATAAAAGTTGCCTTAAATATATCCCATTTTTTCGATTGTTATTTTATTTTATAATCTTAGACTATTTTATGTGATTTCTATATGTGATTTTTTTATAATCTTAGACTAATTTAAATCATATAACTGACACTCCACAAAACCCGTGCAACGCACGGGTTGAATTCTAGTTGATATCCAATGACACATAGCATCCCGAGATATTTTTCTATTGGCTTCTTATTCTTAGCACACAGACACAGAGTGACAGAGATAGATATTTTTGCACTTTTTATGATGTTTTTGTCACTTTATTGTTCATCAATGACACGTATGTTTTATGTAGGAGCCATTGAGATAATTTTTCTTATATGTTAAGAAATTTAAAAGTAAAACAATTTTTTTTTACACAAGTAAAATGATAATTATATTAAAAATACAACCGTTTAACTTTTAAAAAACTTAAATATACAATTTTTAAAAATAATATATGTATATTAAATTGATTAAAAAATATTTATATTAAACTACTTATTATATGCCTTTAAGAATTTATTATAATTTTTTCATGTTGATGTGAAACTTGTTTCATTGCTGCATATTAGGCACACATGAAGCCACGTTATAGAACCCAAAAGTCACTCAATTTTTTTTGGGAGCTAGACAAATAACAAAATCATTGAAAATTCACCCAACCTAAATAGAGTAATCGAAGTTCGAATTCCAGTCATAATGTTCGACATTAATAATTTTGACATTTTCTGCTAATTGAGCTTGAAATTGTGGATAATCACTCAAAAAAAAAATTCTTTTATAGAGGAGTTGAGGATCGAACCTGTCACCTCTAACATACTACCCAAATCCCTCACCACTAGACCAAACCTAGAGGCTTTGGTCACCCAAAATTTTATGCAAGTGAATTATATCTATATCTTATTCATGATTGAATGAAGATATACCGTTTTTTAAGAGGTTTTCTAATATGTGCAAATTTTCACATGTTAAAGTTGTCAAAAGTATAATTTAACCTAATTTTTTATAGGTCTTGCTAAACAGTGCTCTTGGGGTATTCTTTAATCACCTTAATTAGTAAGTTTTTGTGAATTTTGTATAGAAATGTGTGAAGTCAACACATTGGGAATTGAATTTTTTTACTTTTTTAATAAACTATTTCTTTAAATAAAATATTTAAAGAGTGCTCTGGGGGCACTATTTAACAATACCTTTTTTTATATGCATATATACAAATAAGTATTTCTTTTAAAAAGCGTACACATAAATAAAAATAGACATATGTTCATGCCTCGAGGGGAGGGAGCTAGAATATATCCGTCTTATATTAAATCAATTAAAATATAAATATTCGAGAGAGAATTCAAAAAATATATTTATAATACTTCTTATCAGCCATAAGTTTTATTTTTACCTTTTAAAGCAAAAAGGGTGCACAAGGGAAACTCTATGCAACACCCTAAATAGATAAAAATAAAAGAAGATACAAAATAGTGGGGAGACATCAACCAAACGTAGTCAAACCACACATCAGCCCAAATGAGTATACAAACAATTCAAAATACAATAAAAATTGTCTAATAAAAACAGAAGCAAATGCACACACATCACAAACACTTTCAGCTAACCCGTATACAAACGCGAAATCAAATAGCAAAAAAACATGTTGGGTTAGCCTTTACAACTCAAGACGACGAATGAGCCGACCACCAACACGAATTGATTCACGTACCAACAACTCCTTGCGAAAAATCACAGCAAGCATCAAAGACTCTTTCGTGTCAAACTGTCCAAACAGAGAAAACCCAAAAACGAAATAGGAGACCTTGAAGGATAACAAAGCACTAACAGTACCAACAGATCCAGATCAAGACGTCTACGATGCGACGGGGCAAGGAAAACAACACCAAACTGTGGCAAACCGTACTAGAAGAAACTAAAAACTAAATCTATTGTTGAGGAAGGTAACTGACAAACCAGAACTGCAGGAACCACAACAGAACCGTGGGTTCCCGAAAAACAAAAAACAACACCAACCTTTGTGTTGGAGTAACAGAATAATCAAAGCAGACAAACAACCAACGCTGCGACGGAGGTGGTGTCTGTTACACTAGAATTGAACCAAAGAAATATAAACCCAGTCGAACAAAAGACAAGACAGAAGCGATTCGTACTCCACGTTGCAAATATGGAAAAGGGCGGTGCGGAGGGCCAACACCAATCATCGGTTGTAAGTTTGAAAATTAACATGGAGAAGAGAAATAAAGCATTTCTCCTTTTGAAAAACACATTATTTAATGGAAAATACTAAGTAGTGCCCCCGAAACACTCTTTAAGCCCTTGAATAGTAAATTTTTTAATATAAGACAAATATATGTCTAGCTCCCTCCCCTCGGGACATGAACATATATGTCTATTTTTATTTATGTGTAAGCTTTTTAA
Organism: Trifolium subterraneum; assembly: GCA_951799995.1. Taxonomy (NCBI): domain Eukaryota; kingdom Viridiplantae; phylum Streptophyta; class Magnoliopsida; order Fabales; family Fabaceae; genus Trifolium; species Trifolium subterraneum. Next base: position 25,886,341 of record OX637461.1, read on the forward strand.
AAGAAATACTTATTTGTATATATGCAAATAAAAAAAGGTCTTGTTAAACATTGCCCCCAGAGCACTCTAATTTAAACATTCTATTTAAAGAAATAGTTTATTTAAAAAGTAAATTTTTTCATTAATACTCTTATTAAAGATGCTCTAATAGAACACGCCTAACACAATATTTAAATTCTCATTAATATCCATTGCGATACTAAATTAAGCTTAGACTAATATCTAAACTTTTATTTTTTATTTTTTTATAACGACTAGTATCTAAACTTGAAATATCAATATACTCAAAAGAAAAATAAAAGAGACAACACTCTGAACAATTGTACCAATTTGCAGATCGAGTAATCCTTTCCACTACTATTCATGTAACGGTGGGTGGCAACAAAATGGACCGGTGAAAGCAACAAACATGTTATTTGAAATGAAATCAGAGTCTCTATGAGTAAGTGGTATAGAATTCGATCCTACTCCCCTCACTTTCTAATTAAAAAGTGAAATTTAAGCATATGGTAGGTGGGCCTATACATTACCCATGCTTCAAGTCCAAGTGGGTTCTTGCGTGAGGGGGCGTGTTAGAAATAATATAAAACCATTGATGTAGCTCTATCCTAACAAAACACAACTATAATATAAACTATAGAAACATTGAATAAATACAAAAAAATAAATAAAAAATGTCCTCGTTGCTACCATATACTATAGTATCAATATTTGCCACTAGTTATTTAATATTGATGAAATTTTCGCACAACAATTCTTTATTAAAATTATTGGAAATCATTGTAACATTTTCATCTCCCATCAGGCAACCTTCATTCTTGTTTATTAACTCTTGTGAAAAGTTTTTAGGCCAAGACATAATGTCATCACCCTCTTCTTCATTGCTATCATCTTCTGTATTTATAATGATATCACCATCATCTTCTTTGTTCATAATGCATTCAACATGTTCTTTGTTAAGTTCACTATTGTTCTCCTGCAAGATGAGAATGCAAGAGCACAATAATTATAAAGAATTGAACAATCAATATAATTAAACTGCATGCAAAATTGATTTGATCTCATCATTTACTCTATTTTTAATTTTTATAATTCCCCATAAGTTTTTATAATTCATCTCAATATAAAATTGTTGATTTTTTTTTTCTTTCATGATATTGTTACGAAGTTTCCATTATCGTCTAATAATCAACCTCTAACCACTTGCTTAAAGCGTCTAAGACTTTTACCACTTAAACTAATTTATTATTGGTAATTATGTTTTTTATCTAATAGTCTAGTGGCTAAAAGTGAGGAGAAATAGAAAATCTACATTAAAACTCTGACAATACAATATTAATTATGTCCCTTGGTAATTATGTGTTTAATTTCTTATATAAAGAGAGTCTAAAAACACTTGTTATATAATACATGAACGAAATCTTTTTAAAAGAGATCAAAATATATTAATTTTATAAAAACGAAAACACATTTAAAAAAAAAATGAGATGAAAATGAAAATTGAATATTAATAACATATGATTTGTTTTTTGGTTTACAATAAAACTGATGATCGAACTCATGACCTATAGTCTAACTATTATCCAAATCTCTCATTACTAGACCGAATTTAATGGTTTCTAATAACACACAATGTTAACTTTTTATATGTAATGTGATCAAGTAATGGTGTCAAATTTGTTATTAAAAAAATATCATATAAAGAGTGTTGTATTGTAGACGTATGTCTCAAAAAATTGTATTACATATGTCAAAAGCAAAAATGTATTACTAGAAACTCCAATAACCTTGCATACCAAGTTAAAAATAAAATAAAATCATGCATATATATGATCAATAGTACTAATTAATATAACAACAAAATCTGTGTGTACAATATAAATAAATATAATGCACTTACAGATTTGGGCGTAGCCTCGAGTGCAAGAACGATATTGATGTTTTCTGGCCAAATATTTTCCATACCTTCTTTATATTGAGACTCTTCATTAACCACATTTGTCTTGTCGTGTTCACCATTTGATTGGTTTATCGGTTCATAAATTGTAGATTTTCTCAACAAAGTATTACTGCCCTACAATTCAAGAATGCAAAAAAAAAAAAAAAAAAAGAATATTAACCATTCTCCAACAACTTAACATATAAAATATTGAAAATTTGTTTAAAACCTGAACGACATGAGCTCTTTAAAAAAATCTTGATCATAAGTGCTGTATAGGTGTGAAACAAATTTCTAATGTTTTATATGTTCATAAAATTAATTAAAATATTTTAAATGTTGCTTAGTTGTTGGAGAATGGCTACAAGTGGTATTTGAACATAAAAGTGATGTGGTTAAAGATCAAAATAATAAATGAGTGATTACATTTCATATGAAAGACAAAAGATTTGTTTTAAATTTGATGAAGAATGCACAAATCATTGAAAAAAAAGAGAATTTAAACTCAACGCAAATCATGAAGATTCAAGTGCAGAAGATTCAAGTGCTTTAAAGAATATAGATGCAATTGAAAAAAGTAAAAAAAATGTGATGTTTTTACCATGGTCTACAAGGTACAAAGATGGTAAATCTTACAAAAAAAAACAACTTTAAATGATAGAGAAATTCAAGTAAAATGTAGATGTTGTCTCATCCAAAAATTGTATTGATAAGAAATACAACCAAAAGAAAAAGAAGGAGGATAAATTTCCAAGAAGTTCAAATTGATGCACAAAATATATATCCCGTCAAGGAGATGTATTGAGAATAATATGTTTAAATATATTTTGAAAATTTTAAATTTAAAATATATATCCCGTCAAGGAGATGTATTGAGATTTGTTTGTTATATAATTAATTGTTTTTTTTGTTTTATAAGAAAAAAATATTATTTTTAGATCTTTATGTAGAATTATATGGTCATGAATAAAAATAATGAATACGAGTTTGAGAGCAATATTGTTCATATTAAAATTGTTAGGCCGGACGTCGTGACCCGGGTTCGAACCCGGGATCTCACAATTATTTGTGAGTTTAATTTCAGTGGATTACCACTTCTTCTAAGACCAAAAAAAAAAAAAAAACATATCTAAAAGGAGAGTCTTCTCTGTCCAAAAATGTATCGGACATAATTTTCAATATACAAACACAAAAAATCTCATCAATAGCTAAAACATTAAAACTAATTTTTTCTTTGGTTAAGTAGTTTATTGGTTATAAATTCCACAGTTAAAGTGGATAAGTGAGATGACCGAGATTCAAATCTCGGCGGCTTGTATCACAGGACAAACATTAATATAGATTTTAACATAAAACATTAAAATTAATTAGTCTACGACTATGAGGCAATCTTTTACTCCAATCACGTGCTTAATCAGTTACAGTACGTGATCTTTAAGCAATATTTCAAGAAATTAGAATGCATATCGGTTAATAAAGAAAACACAACCTACGATCTACAAAGAAAATACATGTTTTAGGAATAAATCTAGGAAAAGAGATAACAATATCATCAAGTAACTATCATATTATAATTAATTAAACAACATACTATCATATTATATATTTATTAAATATATAGTAGTTACTTACAGATATGGTGGTTGTTGTCGCCGCACGTGGAGGAACAACGGTTTTTCTTTGTTTATTTTGTCCAACATTCTTTGCTCTTGAATTTCTGTTTGAATTGGATTGGTGATTTATTCTTATTCCTGTATTTTGTGTATCCAGTTTCACATTCTTTCTAAATCTACATAGAACATAATTATTGGCCTGAAAGAAAAAAAAAATAGATACGAAATTAAATTCTAAATACACAAATCATGGAACCTAATGTGACCAAAAAAATTATGAACCTTTTACATATACTAATGAATATATAGGTTTTTCCATCGCAAATTATTAATGCGTATACGAACTAGACATTGCTTACCGAAGGATTACTTATCAAAGATTGGTCAAGGCTATATTCGTGTAAGATCCATCCACCATCTGGATCAATCTTACTCTTTTCAAAGCGATAACGTTTTCTTATACCGAGAAGTTGGTTTGTATTTTTAGCGAATATACTTTTTCCGCTATCTTCACCTTCCCATGAACCAGTTCCAATAGTGCGATCAATGCGTGTGCTAGTGGCTGATTTCTTCTTTAAGGTACTGAAAAAATACAGGTCTTTTCCACTATATGAGTGAGAAGCTGCAAACTCTTCCCAAATCTCACGAGGATTTTTTATGGTACCGAATAAATCGTATTCGAGAATGGTCATATAATCGGGCAAAGGTTTATTATGAATTTTGTTGTAGAGGAATGATTGAAGAAGTTCATCATCTGTTACTTTGAAATCCTTATTTGAATGATTATGGAGACTCATTGTGATACAAGGGATCGAAGATGTTGTAAAATAGAGAACTCTAATAATTTTCTTGTCATACATATATATAAGAGAGATGATATCTGAGTTTGCCATTAAAAAAAGTTTGTTTTTAGTTTATAATTGATCCAAAAGATCTCCCCTAAAAAACTAAATATATCCATAAAAATAAAACAAGAATTCTCTTTGCAAATTCAAAAACAAAAAAAAAAAACTAAACGATCGAGAAAAGCATAGAAATATATGAATAAAAAACTAAACCTAAATCTACATTCCTGTTTTAACAACATCATAACACGCACATGATGAAAACGTTTTTGAAATTAAATATTATCTTTTTGGAATGAAAAGGCTAGAAAGATAAACGAAAACAATTATACCTCACCATCCTTAAAAAAAAAAAAAAAAATTATACCTCACCATCCTTAAAAAAAAAAAAACAATTATACTTCACCAAAATAAAATAAAACATATATATATATATATATATATATATATATATATATATATATATATATATATACCTATATATAAAGAGGATAGATGAATTTGTGATGGCTTTTTCATTATTCCTATTTTACCTTTAATTTAGTTTCACTATTCCCATTAAGTAATTGGTTATTTTTTTAAAAAATAAATTCAAATCCATAATTTTTTTTAGTTAACAAACTCACCATAACATAACACATGTCTTCTTTTTTTGGACATAAGTTAGACACGGGCAGGCGCGGAACACGCCCGCCTGACCCGCTAGTATATATAACAATTAAGATGAGTAAAAACTTTAAAAAAAAGGAAAAGATAAAATGTAGGAACAAATCTTTGTATTTTTGAAGTTGCTTACTCAAGGTGCAAGAGTTGTGGCAATTCATCTTCAAGGATTGAAGAATTGCTTAATATTGTTGCTTAATATTTAGAGTAGTGCTAACAACACACATTCTAACACACTATATCTAATTAGTTGAAATTCAAACGGATCCCACTAAATCATGTAGGCCCCACATAAATTTGGTGGGACCCATTTGAAATTCAACTAATAAAAAAGAATGTGTTGAAAATAGTGTGTTAAATGGTGTGTTGCTAGCATAATTCTAATATTTATATTGTATTTTTAACTTGTGTATAAACTTGGGAGGAGGCGTACCCGATAAGCGAGGACAAGAAATTTGAAAACTACCTAAACAAATTAATTATTTGTGTTCCTAGTTGTTAATTGTTTTAGAAAATTGATTGAATTGCTTGTGTTCAAAGTTTCTTTGGTCAGACTTTACTTACTTCGCGGTCGAACTCTGAATTACTAGGGCCCCTTTCCCCTAGGAACCAGAGAGTTATAAACAAAAAAAAAATCTTTGTAAAGTACCAATGGTTTGTTGGTCCAGTGATGATTAACGTTGGACTTGGTAGGGAGGATCACAGTTTAATCCCCACAACTGCAAACGAAATGGAGATGAAACCACTTGATGCTAGAACTTACCCTCAAACTAGATTAGGCGGCCCAGTAGGCTGAATACTAGTTGTGAAAACCACAAAAAAGAAAATCTTTGTAAAGTGCACACCAAATGTTCGATAAAAACACTTGGAGTGAGTTTTGATTATTTTTCAGAGAAAACCTTGACAGTTGCACACCAATTGTTTGTTAAAAACACTCGGTGTCAATTTCATTGACTTTTGATTAAACTTTGAGACATTGAACACAAGGTGCTCGATTAAAGTTCCAAGTATTTTTTTCTAATAATCACATTGAATTCGAAACGTGTTAATTGTGAGATACCTAATCGATAACTATATTGATTTGCAATTGATTCATTTCATCTAGAAATTTGTCTAACAATACATCATATGTTTGTAGTTGTTTTTATTGTTTATCTTAGGATAACGACAAAGAACCAGATCGAAGAAGTCGATGTCTTGATCAACTATGGCTTTGACCAGTGTATTGCACAAACCGTGCACGAGGGGTATATGTGGGTACCATGTTGTAGTCGTGAAAGTCTGTTAAATACATGCTATAAGAGGGACGACTGCAAGTGGTATCACATTATTTGTAACACATTTGTTAAAAAGGTTTTCACATGACAAATGTATGATTGAGCTGGGTTAATTTCTTTACTTTATTGTATGATATCCAGTATATTTAATCTAGTCCTATGTTTTGATTGTCTTGTGAGTGTAGTAACCAATGCATTTACATGTTTGTAGATAATGATCGAAGTACGAAAAGGTCACTGTTGGGCAATTAGGATTAGACAAGAGATTTGAAGCATGAGAATAGCCTATAGTTTCTTGAAAAATTGTTGGAAAGGATATAATATATAATTTATGCTTAATGGGTTCACCAACCTTCTAACCATGAGAATAGGGGATTAAGTTGGGTTAGGGCACGTCTACGCGGATCGTTCCGTTAATTAACTCGAGAGAGTACATAGATATAAATTAGTAACTCGTTTTTAAATATACTTGATGTCTTTAGAGTAAGGAGAAGATAACATAACCAAAATCATTGTGACAAATTGTGATTCTAAGGTGTTTAGATTATATTGTTTGTTTCTCGTTATTTTCTTATCTTTGTAAAACCAAACTAAATCCAAATCAAACATCCATCATCATATTACTACTTTCTTTCTTGTTGATTTTACAATTATTGTGTTATATACCTTTTATCTCACAAGTTTCCGTGGATCCGATACACTTTTTATTACGACGATATACTCGTGCACTCATGAAAGTATGATTATGAGCAAAGTGCACTACTGACAAATTATCACAATATAAAGAGGCATGTTGTGAAAAATTAATGTTCAAATCCTTGAAAATGTAAAGCAACCACTGTATTTCACATGTTAGGCTAACCATAGCCCTATGCTCGGTTGCTGAGCTTGATCATGACATTGTAGGTTGCTTCTTTGACTTCCAAGAGATTAAAGAATGCCCTAAAAATATAGTAATTCCTATAACTGATCTCCTTTTTTGGGACAAGTTACCCAATCACTATCTGTAAAGCCAGAAATACATATTTAGAATTTGATGGATAAAACAAACCTTGAGCAGGGCATGGTTTAAGTACCGAAGAATGCGGTTTGCAGCCTTTGTAGTGAACATGTCTTAGTTTACAGACATGTTGCTTAATTGTTGCACAACAAAGGCTATGTTAGGCCTTGTTGTGGTTAAATAAATATTAGTCTCCTATATATTGCATTGAGTTATATCATCAAAATATTTATATTCAGTATAATGCAATTTCAATGATAAATCATAAGGTGTGACAGAGAGTTTTGCAACTAACATATCTATGTCACTTAACAATTCAAGAATGTAGTTTCTTTGATTTAACAAAATACTAGAAGAAGAACGAGCAACCTCAAGACTAATAAAATATTTAAGTTGTCCTAAATCTTTAATCTTGAATTTGTTATTAAAAAAAGATCTAACATGTTGAATTTCTCTAAAATCATTACTTGTAGGCACTAGAGCTGTCAAAATGGGCTAGCCCGAATCGGCCCGAAATTTTTCCGGGCTCGGGCCTTAAAAATCTTAGCCCGAATCGTTTCCGGGCTTTTTAGCCCGGCCCGATAAAGCCCGTTTAAAATATGGGCTAGCCCGAATGGGCCGCGGGCCGCCCGCAAGCCCGAATAATTTTAAATAAAAAATAAATATAAGTAATTTATTTTGAGAGTTTCTTTTACCGCACTATGAGTTTCTCAAACATTATCCACTACTTATGTAGCGTGCGGTATTTTTTCCTCAAATTTATCATTTTTACTACTTAAGTAGCGGATGAGTAAAAATAGAGCGTGCGAGAAACTCTTAGGCAGCGGATGAGTAAAAACAGGGCGTGCGAGAAACTCGTAAGTAGCAGATGAATAAAAATATGGCGCGCGAGAAACTCGTAGGTAGAGGATGAGTAAAATAGGGCGCGTGAGAAATTCGTAGGTAGTGGATGACTAACAATAGGGTGCGCGAGAAACTTGTAGGTATAGCGGATGAGTAAAAATAAGGCGCGCGAGAAACTCGTAGGGCGGCAAAAGAAATTCTCTTGTATTATAAGTCAAGGGCCTTTGGCTTTTTTTTGTCGTTGTTGCTTGATATGTGATGCCTAATTTAATTTGTATTATTTTGGATGATTGATAATTAGATGTGTTGTGATTTAGTTTGCTAGAAATGCAATGTAGGTTTGAATATGTTGGGTTACCCCATCTGGACTGCGCCAGAATTTCAGAATATTTGAATCTAATTTGTCAAAACAAATGGTCCCTATTTGTTGTTTAGAAAATGCAATATAAATTTAATTCAACTTGTGAAAAAATTATTGATCCTCTATATATATATGTATGTTTTTTTTAAACTTTTTTTTGCTATTTTTTATTGAAAAATTAACTAAAAATGCGGGCTAGCCCGGGGCCCGAATAGCGCCGGGCTCGGGCCATACTTTTTAGGGCCCGTTTTTCATCCGGACTTTTTTAGCCCGGCCCAAAATAGCCCGACCGGGTCGGCCCGAATTTTGCCGGACCGCACGTTTTGACAGCTCTAGTAGGCACTATGTCATCAACATATATCAATAAAGCAGTAAATGTATTGATGCATGTCTTAGTAAAACGGGAATAGTATGTCAACATTAGAATAGGAACAATCAAAAGAAATAAGGGAATCAGAAAGTTTAGAATACCATTGTCTGTTTGCTTGTTTAAGTCCATAAATTAATGGATTTAATAAGCTTGCAAACTTTTGTAGAACTAGAAGTAGAATGGGTAATTTTACAGCCAGGAGGAATAGTCGTATAAACTTTTTCATTGAAGTCACCATGCAAAAATGTATTGTTGACATTGAGTTGTTCTAAAAACCAATTACTAATGGAAGATAAAGTAAGTAAAGTTCTTACAGTGGTTAATTTGGCAACGGGTGAAAAGGTTTCAAAATAATTAACCCCTTCAAGTTGAGTATACCCTTTAATTAGCAACCAATCACACCTTGTATCTTTCTATAGTACCATCTACATTATACTTAACTTTATATATCCATTTACAACCAATGAGGGTCTTACCATGTAGAAGATCAACAATGGATCAAGTGTGAGTAAATTCAAGTGCTTGTAGTTCAAGATGAATTGAATTTGACCAACATTCATGTTTACTAGCTTGAATATATGAACTAGGTTCAGGTAAGAAGGTATCTTAGTTATCCTAGTTGATTTTCTAAGAGTTTGAGTAGGTGCGAAATTTCGTGAAGGTGAGAGACAGATTCTAGAGATTGTTGATTAGGTGAGGAATTATTAGGGGATGGAGGGCAAGAAAATGGCGGGTTATTATAATGAAGAGGTTCAAGGTCTGTGGAGTCTACATGAATTTGAGGTATAGGAGAAATATAGGTTGATGATCATGACCTTGAGAAAAAGGATAAATGTGCTAAAAAAATACTGCATTTCTGGAAACAAATAATTCATTAGTGTGCAAATCATATAAAATATATCCCTTAGTTTCAATTCTATATATATAAAAAATAGATTTTCTAGAACGAGCATCAAACTTGGTTCGATGATTATGTAAAGTTGAAGCATAAGAAAGACGACCAAAAAATTTTAAATGAAGAAAAGTAGGATGTTGATTATGTAACAAGAAACATGGTGTTTTGTTATCAACAAAGGGATATGGCAATTTATTGATTAAATAAATAGCATGTTGTCTAGAAAAATGCCAAAAATTATTGGGCAAATTAGTTTGAAAAGATAGTGATCTGACTACATTAAGAATGTGTTGGTGTTTTCCTTCAACAACACTGTTTTGTTGAGAACACTCAACACAAGATCTTTGGTGTAGAATCCCTTTTGATTTGTAAAAATCGCGCATAAAAAATTCAATACCATTGTCACTCCTCAAACACTTTTTTTTTCCAATTTTAATTTTGTTGAAAATTGGGTTTCAATGTAGGAAAGGAATTTAACAATGTGACCTCTAGTTTCACTTTTATTTTTCATTAAAATAATCGAAGTAAACCTACTATAATCATCAATAAGACTTCAAAAATATTTGAGACTTGAAACAGAAGGAATATAATAGGGACCCCAAACATCAGCATGCAAGATTTCAAAATATTTAGAAGTTTGAGAAGTGTTAATACTATAGGGTAACTCTCTTTTGTTTAGAAAAATGGCAAGTATCATGTAACAGTCCAGTTGTTAGAGCCCAAAAGTAGGCACTTTTTTTATTTAAAAAAACAACAAAGACTTTCAAATAAAACATTTGCGATCTTCTTTAAATTAAAACAATGTAAAGATTTTCTAAAATAAGAATCGGAATGGGATGTCTCTTTTATAAATTGTTTTTCTCAATAAAAGGTTTACAAACATAACTCAAATATCATGTTTAAACAAACATAGTGACAACATTTATTCCAATAAATAATCAATACAATTAATTCACAGTACAAATTTATAGAACAATAAAGAAGACTAAACGAGACTCTCAAACTAGTACCCCTAAGCGATCTTTGAACTCTAATTAAATATGACATGGTGATAAAGACCCACAAACAGCTTCAAACTTCACCACTTCTCAATGCGGAATCAATACACTTGACAAAAGGGGAAAACCCGAAAACCACTGTAGATTACAATCAAGTGGCCACGTTGCCTCTTTTAATTTTTTTTTTGTTTTCTTCTACTTTTTTGTCTCTTTCCGGCTTTTGTTTTTTGTTCATTATTATATGTATAAAATAAAGCTGTAAGAGCTACTATGTAGAAGAGATCTATATTGTCAATAATTGAGCTGCTTAGCATAATTTATCCAGGATAGGGCTTATCCAGGAAAGGTAGTTTGTTTGAGTAAATTGATTACAATATTATAAAAATATTTTTTTAGCAAACTTTACTCCCAAGTCTCACTTTAATTTAAATTTCTTTCCTCAAATCTTATCTATAAATACCACACAATTGCCCAAGAGTTTGCAACTGAGATTGCCATAAGCATCTCAACAATAAAACTGTCTTCCTTTTCTTTCCTTTTTCTTCATTCCATTATCTTCTCTTCAAAACTAGACTGCAAATCTTCATCTTCTTTTGGTCATTATTTTGTGTTGCATTGATTTTGAACCTAAAAAGGAATATGTATTTGATTAAATTCCATCCACCATCAACATTTTAGTGAAACATGAATAATATGAAAAAAGATTCAGGCTATGATTTATTTCTCTATGCAATTTATTAGTTACTTTGTTTGAAACTTATATTTTCTCACTATGTTTGGTCTTTTTTTTTTATAGGTGAGGCTCACATCCTTCATGGATCTTGCTTCTATGTTCTAAAGGCAAGAATCTCATTTCTTTCATGAATATTGTCTTTAGCAATACATTCTTAACTTATTGTCTTTTTTGTAACTCTTTAAAAGCTAATTACATATAGAACGACAAAATATAATGTGAGTGCAGTTATGGCCAAGGAAGAATGAGCATTATGATTTAAGAAGAGCATAGACTACCAATTGAGCCTACATGACGAGTTTAAACGGGTTATGCAACAATAGAGCAAATTTTAAAGGCTATTTTTGACTTTGATATGTGTATAACCAAATGTGGTGGGTTGTGTGCTTCCAATAATGTGACCCACAAATGAAAAAATTAAAGTGCTTAAATATATTTTTTTCTTTGAAATTTATATAATATAATATTGAATAATTACTTTTAGGAATATGTTATGCTTTGGAGCTAATTTTACATGTACCTTTGAGGGGAAAATGAAGAAATTTTCAATAGAACAGATGTTCTTTCTTCATTGAACAACCTTCCCTTTACACATCAATGAACTGTTTGAACTCATTCCTTTGTGCTCCTGTTGTCAGACAAGGTGCTCAGTTAAGCCATAGATTCAAAAGAAGACAAAGATCTAATAACCCACAAGAAGCAATAATATCAAGTCACATGCTTAAATCAAATTTAAAAAGGAACAAGAGGAATAGGTGAAGTGAAGTATAGAAGGTTATAAACACAATTGTTGTTCTAATATTTCTCTATTTCTTGACTTTTCTTTTATGTTCTTTGTGAATACTTTTATGGTTATAAACAGAAATGTATGTTGTTGTAAACCTAAAAACTTTTCCGTTAACAATAACATAAACAAATTAGAGTATAGATAAATTTTAAAATCATTTTACTTTGTTCTTAAGGTTTTATTGTTGGTTCGTTAAACAAATTTTAATCCATAAATAATATAATCCATAAATAATATTTCAATATGTAAAAAAAAGAATTTCAGAATTATAAATAAAAAATGAAAGGACAAACATGAGAAATATGCACAGATCAGGAAAACTTTTTTTCTTAGAACATCAAAGATTATTTAGATAAACTCAAAACCAAACCCAATAGATCCAAACAACTAAACACAATAAACATATGTTACAAAATAAAAACCAAAGTGTAATTTTCTCCACCAATTTATGATATCCAGAAGAAAACAACATCAATTTTGTACCACAAAACATGCAAACACATCCAAGTAAATTTCATAGTTATTATTCATAAAGATATTGAACTTGAATTAAAAAAAAAAAAAACTTTGTGAAACAAGAAAAGGTTGAGATCCAAATTCTAATTTGATGCTATAGATATGACAGAAGTGAAGGAGAAGTTGATAGCTTGCGAAATAAATGGTATTATAAGTGAGCTTACATGATGAAGGTCATAGATCCAGCGAAAAACTCCATGAATGAACTCGAAAATGGCCGGGGATAGAGTTTTGCGGCTGAGATCCGTCGTACACTTCATGGTTTACGGAAACTAAACGGATAGAAAGACAGTAAAAGAGATTAGTAGTGTCAGTGCGGCCATTAGAAGAGGTAATAGAACAAGAGGTAAAATAAAAAAAGGTAATTGAACAAATTTTAATCTGTTTACCTTGATTTATTTGTTTGGGGTTTGATTTGTGTTTAAAACTGGTAAATAAGTGTTTTGGAAGAGATTTTGGATTTTTGGTCAATTTTGGGAATTATTGGGGTATTTTAGGTTACTGACGCGGTGGCGCCGCCGTCAGAAACCCACCGGCGGGTGGTTTGGCGACCGGGATGTGGGAGGTGTGGTAGCTGGTCAAAGGAAACATTGAACATCGGTTGGTGTTCTTGTTGTTCATAAAGAACAACATGAGAGAAGATAGATCTTAGAGAGAGAGGGAGTGAGGGAAGAGAGAGAAAGAAAAGTGTAAAATAAGGAAAATATGTCAATTGAACTATTTAGAGACCTCAGTTCCTGTGCAATGCGCGCTTATCATGCACCTCTTATTAAAGTTGTTGGATCCAATCCAATGGCCCAAATCACATCTCCCTTGATCAAATCAGGGACGTCTGAACAATCAGACGACCCTGATCAAACCGACGCCTTTTTTGTTTTGTTGGACGCAGAAGGGTTCTGTTGGACTTGGGCCCTTTATTTATCAATTCATTTGCACCCCCTGTCGTTTATTCTGCACCCTCATGTTTAATATTGCTTAAAAAAAACCATATTTAATATATATAAAAATATGCTTAAAAAAAAACTCATCCGTGCGAAAGCACGGGTTGAAAAACTAGTAAGTAACAATCTAAAAAAGTTGTTGTAGAGTGTCACGATCTAAAATACGCAATGCAAGATACACAATACATGACAACATTTATGCATTTAATCATATGAATAACACATAATAGAATTTAATTATATGGTTAAATGCATGGAACAAGGGGAGGGGCAATCTAACATTAACTATCAGCCTAGTTTTCGACCAAGGAATAAGGTAGATGATTGAATTTGTAGTGTTTGGTAAAATTAAATTCATATAATTAAATTTTATTATGTGTTATTTAAATTCAAGCGTTATTTAATTTCAAGCATGACAACATTTAACCATATAATTAAATTCTATTATGTGTTATTCATATGATTAAATGCATAAATGTTGTCATGTATTGTGTATCTTGTGTTGCGTATTTTAGATCTTGACCCTCTACAACAACTTCAATTCAAATACACAACCAACCACCTAGGGTTTGGCCAGCTAGGAACAAGGGGAGGGGCGATCTAACATTAACTGTCATGAATCTGTAATATTTAACAAGGAGAAAATTGAAATAAAACATCTTATTACTCTAGTTTTTGACCAAGGATTGAGAGGGAGAAATGGGTGGTTTGTTACCTTAGCTAGCATCACTAGAATCACAAGAGTAAGACCAAGCTTTTTCCTTCTTTCACTTTCTCGTAAAATCATGATGGATCTTGATAAAAAAATGAGTTTCCTCCACTTTGTTTCTTACCAACACAATGAATTTAATTTTCGAAGTGAGGGAGAGAGAGAGCGCTATGGGTAAGAGAAAGAATCAAAGAGATTTTAGTTCTCATGACTTTTGCTTAAATAGATAATTTGATTTAATCCTAGTCATTGGACCATAAAGGCAAAACAAGTGGTTTTCATCCTCACCATCCATTCTCACACTCACACACATTAAAATAATATTATCCTCGAAAATATCTAGACATTTGATGACCATAGTCTCACAAACTCGCCCAATCCCCGACGAGTTTGGGATGAGACCGAATTAAGTTTATAAGCTGTCAAGGATAATATTATTTTAACGTGTGTGAGTGTGACAATGAATGGTGAGGATCAAAACCACTTGTCTTGCCTTTATGACCTAATGGCTAGGATTAAATCAAATCATCTATTTAAGCAAAAGTCAAGAGAACCAAAATCCCTTCCATTCTTTCTCTCTTACCCATAGCTCTCTCTACTTCACTTATAAAATTAAATTCATTGTGTTGGTAAGAAGTAAAGTGGAGGAAACTCATTTTTTATCGAGATCCATCATGATTTTGGAGAAGGTGATGGAAGGAAAAAGCTTGGTCATGCTCTTGTGATTCTAGTGACACTAGCTAAAGTAACAAATCACCAATTTCTCCCTCTTCTTCGTTGGTCGAAAACTAAAGAAAAAGTTTTGTCTAAGGAGGTTAAAGGGTCAAGGAACATAATTTGCGAACGGACATGAGAAAATTGGTCGTTAAGACCTTTGAAAAATTTGATTACCCTATCATGATCCTTATATTTTCTAAGGTTTGTGGCTGCACCACAAGTGCATTGAATTGCACAGGTACAATCACGAGTATGACGACATGAATATTTTCTCCCATAGAGATGTTAATTTTGTAAAATAAGTGGAGATATCAAGATTACCTTGATGAAGCTTGGTTAAATCATCTTGAATATAAGAAATCTTGTAAAGTTCTCCCGGTGAAAAATGATTCTCCAAGTTTTTCCAGATGTGCACTATTGATCCAGAGAATAAATTGAGCAATACCTTCATAAATTGATCGATGTAGCCAAAAAAGCGCTCCATGTTACTGTAGTAGATCCGAGGACCGTGAAGAAGATGCGCATGAGTTGGTTGAACAAAAGAACCATCAACGAATCTCAATTTATTTTTGGAAATCATAGCAACTTTCATCGCATGAGACTAACCAAGAATTGTAGTTTTTTCTATCAAGCAATGGAGAGACAAGAACTAGGGAGGGATTTTCGTTGGGGTGAAGGAAATATGGGTTAGATGGATTTGTTGCATAATCCAAAAATTGATTTTCAGCCATGGATGAAACAAATATGATTGAAACAAAATTCTAGAAAAGAGATAGAAGAAGGGAATGAGATCAGATCAATTGTTAAAAAAACGTATATGAGATAGAAGAAGAGGAAATTCAATTGTGGGGGAATGAGAAACGAAAGGAAAGAGTAATAAAGGAGAGGAAAAACGTATATGAGATAGAAGAAGGAGAAACAAAATTGGATTTGGTAATTTCTAGGTAAACAAAAAAAAAAGTAATAAAGGAGTAAAATCTTTCTCTAAGAAGGAAAGAAATTAAAGGCTTAGAATACAAAAAAGTAGGGGTGGCAAAACGGGTCGACATCATTAACCGACTCGTTTGACTCACCATTATTTGCAGGACGAATCGGGATCTTTGGCTCGGTGCCTTAAATTGGCCCGCTCTGCCCAAAAAAGCGGGGCGGGGTGGTTTGATCCACAAACATTGTAAATAATTTTGTTTTCTTTTCATTTTTCCTAGACTTGAGATTAAAAAATGGAGAAAACGGTTAAACTTTACGGGTGAGTTCATCCAACTTTTTTTCTTCTTCTTTTTACAGTTTTAGACAAAAAAAAAGAAAGGATTAAACAAAACTTTCCTAGTGTTGTCCACAAATCCTAGCTCAACTGGTAGAAATACCAAAATTGCTAGTGCCTGACGTCGTGACCGTCGTTCGAACCCCGGTCACTTCAATTTGTGTGTGTGAGTTTTCATTGACTTTTGTCATTTCGTATATCAAACAAAAAAAAAACTTCCCTAGTGTTATTTCCATTTCCGATCTAATTTATTTTGACCCTTATTTAGGTTATTGAAATAATTTTGAGACTTGTTTATTGTTGGGGCTTGATTTTATTTTGAGACTTGTTGGATTTTATCAGTGTTTTATTTTATTTAGATTTCTTTATCTTGAAGAATAACATTGATATTGCGATGAGGACAACCCAAGGAAACATTAGATCCAACTTAGTTATTGATAAATTGAATGAATTTGCCATATTTCTTGAAATATCTCTGCTGATTCAAAATTTTGAACTGTCAAAAGTTCATCCTTCATAACCTTATCACATTCTGTATCAGATGGAATAACTAAACCCAAGGAAAATCCTTAGCAAACTAAACCAAAAAAATAGGGAAAACCCCAATTAACTAAACAATGAATCCTAATTAACCAATTTTTTTTTTGAATAGCAAATCCTAATTAACCAAATAATAAACCAAAAAAACAAATAAAACTATACTAAACAGCTTTAGAGAGAGAGAGAGAGAGAGAGAGAGAGAGAGAGAGAGAGAGAGAGAGAGAGAGAGAGAGAGAGAGAGAGAGAGAGAGAGAGAGAGAGAGAGAGAGAGAGAGAGAGAGAGAGAGAGAGAGAGAGAGAGAGAGAGAGAGAGAGAGAGAGAGAGAGAGAGAGAGAGAGAGAGAGAGAGAGAGAGAGAGAGAGAGAGAGAGAGAGAGAGAGAGAGAGAGAGAGAGAGAGAGAGAGAGAGAGAGAGAGAGAGAGAGAGAGAGAGAGAATAGTACGTGAGTTAGCGGAAAAATGAATAAATGAAATGAGTTGTGTGATTTGAGTTTTACTCCCTCGAGTCCTTTTTATAAGGAACACTTTGAAAAAAATTACACAAACAAAGAAAACACATTGTACATTGTTATTACATGTATACCCGGCCTTATTTAGTTACCCTTAATTCAACTAATAAGGACATAAATGAAATTAAACATTTAAAACATTTGAATTTGGTATATACTAATCGGTAAAACATTTCCAATTCCTCATTTTACTTATTACCATCACTAGTAATTGAATTGGAGTAAAATGCCAAATACCTTCCTGAAATTTTAAAATTCATCAAATACCCCCCTGAAATTTGGAAATAGGCAAATACCCCCATAAAATTGTCAAATGTCAATCAAATTGTCCCCCTGCTTCATTTACTCCGTCTATTTTCATTAGGAAAAGAGAAGAAAAGATGAATGAGACAAAAATTGATAAAGAATATGATGCTGGTGATATGTGTTTCTTGTTTGGTTATGAATCTGATGACTTAGATTGGTCTATTGGATGGTTAGAATTTTTTTGGTTCTGATTTTGAAAGCAATGATAATGATGACAAGGATGATAGTTTTGTTGTTTTGGTTCCTTATTATTAATCTGGTTGCAAAAGGTTAAACACTCAAAAAATGTATTTTTGAAGGCTCAAAATAGACGGAGTAAACATAGCAGGGGGAATTCTGATTGACGTTTTACAATTTCAGAAGAGTATTTGCCTATTTCCAAATTTTACGGAGGTATTTAACGAATTTTGAAATTTCAAGGGGCTATTTAGCATTTCCCTCAATTGATTATGTAAGTTTTGTCCATTCATCCTCCCCCATTTGAATGGTGCTTCCAGTTTGTAATAAAACAAGTGTGTTTATTGATCATCACTTTAATCTCTCTATTCATTCGTCTATTCTTTCTTGTTTTTGTTGATTGCCTATTTCTTTTGTACATATTGATATAAAATTGATGAGGACATATCCTCTCCCATAAATTTTCCCTCCGGTCCTATCTCAACCATCCATTTCTTTTTTAGAGTGTACTGTTTATCTGACGAAAAACCATTAGATGGATGTGATTTAAATTTACCGTATCAAGTGGAATATCAACCGGAGAGAATCTCCTCTCAAAATTGATTATGTATCTTTGCCTTTTGGGTTTCAATCCAATTAAACTTTTATATCAAAATAGTCTTTACGTAGGTAAAAAATGATACAGAAGCATACAAAAAAAAAAAAGAAGAAGTAATCGTTAAATTTATGAGAAACCTGTGTAATAAAGTGAAATAAGTTGAAGAACTATTTAGACATCTAGTTTATTTTTACACCAAATGTATCTTATTTATTTACTTTACTTGTCAAACTTTAAATTTCGGATCTCCTTTTCCTCAAAACCATAGGGTTAATAAACAAAAAAAAAAGTATCTTAATTCAAGTATTTAATTTCACATTAAACATCCATAGTGATACTTTAATTAAGCTTCAACCAATTACTGAACTTGAACTTATCGTAAAAGCGGGAAAAAAGTAGAAAGGAACCACAACTCTGAAACTTGTACCAATTTGCAGAGTATTCAGTCCTTTCCACTCCTCCACTACTAGTATCCCTGTAAATGTGTGTGGCAACAACGAAATTCCATTCTTTTTGTCTTCTTTCCAATCAAGACAACAACTAAACTACTGTATGTAGAAAACATGATTAATAAATATATGAAAACAGAAAATACATTAAAAAAAATACAAATATATCCCAAATGTAGTAACCTCTTATATAAATTACAAAAACTTAAGTACTGAATAATACATGATATGATAATATTGAACCATAATCAAAATGTACTATAGGGAAATTAAATAGTTAGTGCTAATAATTTCATGATAATCAAACACTCATGGTTCAAAAGGGTTGTTGTTATGATGAAGAGGGTCAGGTCCTGTTGGAACTTCTCTTGCTGAATCTTCTACACTTCCAACAAAAACATCTTCATTCTTAAACCTTGCAATTTCAACCTAAATAATAATAAAAGAAACAAAAATAAACCTTTTTATTAACAAAGAACAGAGTGTTTTTAAAGTTCAAAAACCAAAAAACAAAGTTTCCATCTTTTGCTTATTTCATACCTCAATGCTTGTTTTTGCCATGTTTCTGTTACCTCCTATGTTTCTTCGATAAATACGAGCTACAACAATCATATTAATTCAAAACAATGATTTTAGTAATAAATACAATAAACAAAATAAAAACAAGAAACTAATGAAGAGTGATTTTGTTGAAAACTCACTTGAACTTGAGCATTGAACAAAAGCAAGTGAAACAGTGAGAATCATAAAGATTAAGAACAAAGTGTTAACTTTCTTCATCTTCATTGTTTTAAGACAATAACAAAAAAAAACACAAATTTGTTTCAGATGCTGAGAATCATAAAGTTTGTTTCTTTTTTGTTTTTCTATAACTTGGTTTTTTTTTTCTTCCCTTGTTTCTGGCTAGAAATGAGGAAGCTTTTTGAAAAAACGGTTGAAGAAAATTGGTGTGATGGGTGAAACAGAGAGACACTGTGGGAATGAAATGGTGAAATGGGTTCTGAAATTTCACTGTGCAGTGTTTAGTACTGAGATTTGATGTTATCTTTTTACAATAATACCCTCTTTGGTGTTCCGAAAATAGAGGAATAGAAAAAGACAAAGTAGGGGTAAAATAGGTATTAATGAGATTGTTACTCAGGTTGATACTATTACAAGGTAAGGAGACGTTTGACAGACTGGCACGTGTCGGATAGACATCCTAGTAGGGTTGTTGATGGCGGCGTAAAGGGACACGTGGGTATTTTTGATTGATCATAACATATGTTAAGATGGCCCACATTCAATCATTTTGGATAGTGATTACTCCCTCCGATCTCATATATAAGCAAAAAATAAAATAAATTGAAAGTCTCAAATATAAGAAAAAACTACAATAATCATTATATTTATTATCAATATACCAATTTTATCCTTAGTGTCACTTTTACTCATAATAAATAAGTAATTTATTTTAAAACAAAAGTAAGGGTGAAATTAGAAATTACATATTTTATTTAATCATTTGCTCCACTTTCTTAAATTGTGTGGAGTATTTTGTAGATTTTTGGTTGATTGAAAATAAAAATATCTAGAAATTTGATTGGATGAAAAATATAAAGAAAATATTGAATTGTGCAATTAGTTTAAAAGAGTTTTATCGTTACTTGGTTCAGTGGTGATTGACTAAATTTAATAGGAAGAACCATGGTTTGATCCTTGCAACCGCAATCGTGAGGGGATTGAAATCACTTTATGACAGAACTAACTTCCGAACCAAATTAGATAGTCTAGTAGACCGGATGATGAAAACAAAAAAAAAGGTTTAAAAGGGTTTTGCTCGCAAATGTCTTGTGTGCACTTTTTAAAAATTTCATTTAAAGAAATTTTATCATCAATAAAGATCTATCTAAATTATCAAATAATAAAGTTTTGGAAAGACTTGGTACATGTTTTAGAACTATCACAAATGAAATCATCTCTATTAGCTCAAAAGTTTTGTATAAATATTTGTACACACAAGATACTCTCCCGTACAATATGATGAAAGGAAACACCATAGAGCCTGTTTGTTTCAGCTTTAAAAAAATAGATTTTTTCTTTGTATTTTTGAAAATGGATTTTTTAAAATCGTTTTTCAAAATATTACAAGTTTTTTTATATTTGTTTTTTTTAAATTCAAACACAAATTTTGACATCATATAACATAGACGTACATTATTGAAGAACAAAAAATAGTCAAAATCTCAATTTTTATAAAAAGTTGTATTTCAAAAAAGTGATTTTTTTGAAATTTTGATATCTAAATTTTTTTTCAATAAAATGATGAAATACCTAAAATAAGATTTTAAGAATAACTATTCAAACCAAATTTTCATTTGAAGCTTTTATAAAAAAATTCTTTGCAAATTTTTTTTATACAAAATTTTCTAACACTACAAAATCTATTTTCAAAAAAATCCAAAACAAACGGGCCCATAATCTCTACTAAAAAGTCCCTACTATTCTTCAAGAGATTTGCATAGTGATGCAATTTTGAACTTTATGAAGAGAGTTCGAAAAACACGTGAACTTTCTGCAACACGAGCTAGCAACAAAACATATACTAATGTGTGGTGTCTTCCTCTCTTGCAGCCCTATAATATTAGTCTATTGTTACTTCTGACGCTCTCGCTGACTCCACAAAAAGCGATATTAGAGTCCTGATTCGACTTGGTATAGGGGAGTGGGAGTGGTTCCTTGTATTGGATCAACTATATGATGTGGGAACATACACTTGGAGAGATATTGTTAGGTTTCAAGTGTGACTAGTTAAGTCTCGCATCGACTATGAATGAGTAAAATGTTGGATACATAAGAGAGGTAATCAATATACCTAATGTCTTAAGACTTTAGATAAAAATATGACATCTTATTCTCTTTGTGATCTTAGAACATTGTTGCTCGAGACGCTCCACAAACTCGCTACCACAACTAAAAGATCATGGATTTCAAAGATATTTCGAGCTAATATGTCATAACTAGCCTTTCTCTAATTAGATAATGTGATGCCATCAACGTTCAAAGTCACCACATCATGGTAACCACACTACCATCGAACCGCAAGCCAAGTCAGGGGAATAAAACTCGGGCTCCCTAATCTTTGGCGCGCCAGTTTAACCCATATATGCTATGCTATTCACTATTCCTTCTTCTTGGTAATCAATTTCTTTGATTCAAGACAAAGTTTGTTAACCTTTATTGATACAAACTATTCTTGCAAAATATTTATACACATTTTTTTTTTTTTTTTGAAATAGATTTTGTAGTATTAGAAAATTTTGCATAAAAAAAATCTACAAAGAATTTTTTTATAAAATGTTCAAACGAAAATTTTGTTAAGTGTTATTTTAGGTATTTCATCATTTAATTGAAAAAAAATTTGGACATTAAAATTTCAAAAAATCACTTAATTTTGAAGCTATTTCAAATAGATTTTCACAAAAATCATTTTTGAAATACAACTTTTTAAAAAATTTGCGATTTTGATTATGTTTTGAACTTTAATAATATAAATTTATGTTATATGATGTTAAAATTAGTATTTCAATTTTGAAAAACCGAATAAAAAAAACTTGTAATATTTTGAAAAACAATTTTACAAAATCTATTTTTAAAAAATTATAAGAAAAAATATATATTTTTAAAGCTGAATTAAACAAACAAGCCCAAAATTTCACTACCGTGATAATGATGAATATATATTCCACTGAATTGAGTAACACTGAAGCATTATATATTATAGTCACACTCTAACAATATATGAGCATACATGTGGAATTTGAGTAGAATTTCACAGTATAGTCTATGGTGCATTTATTTAATTTTCCACTAAATCTCAAACCAAAGTTACTACTAATCTTCACTCTAATCAAACCCCTAATCATTCATCACAACACACTTAAAACAAAACACTAATCAAAACAAAACACTAATCACCTTGACCTAACAATTTCTTCTTTCATTACAAGTGACAAAGCGCCAACATTAGCCTCATTTTCCAAAACAACACCAGGCATAACAACAGCTCTACTTCCAACAAAACCATTTTCACCAATCTTAATCTCTCCAAACTTGACCATTCCACCTTCATCACCTTCATATATATGTCCAAACAACAATGCTTCTTTTCCAACACAACCACCTTTTTCAATTTTCACCATCTCAGGATTCAACAATGTTCCCATGCTATCAACATAAACATCATCATCACCTATGTTTACATCAACACCCATCATTTTCATCCATATTACAAACATAAATGACCCACATGTCATTTCCATGAAATAATCACCAATTAATGTTCTTATTGCTTGCCATGTACTGTCAAAGATTATACTTTTACTCCATATAGGAATTTTTTCACCTTTTTTCTTTCTTCCAATAAGGACCCATTTGGCTATAACACATGTTAATGCAGCTAAAATTCCTGAGAGAATCCAAAACAATGGAAGTAGCCAAAAGATTGGAACTTTTTTAGTATTCTTGAGGTGGAAAATTAGGTTCAAAGGAGGATAAATTGATAAAGCTAGTAAGATATGCGGTAAAGCTGTTTGTAGAAATGGCTGAATGAAGAGTGATGTGAAGGTTTGATACCATGTTCTTGTTAATGTCAAGGTTACTTTTTGTGAGTCTTGTTTGTGTAATGGTGCAGTTAAATTACTTACATGGGATTGTGATCCTATGTATAAACCACCCTCTTGGAGTATAGAGTTCATTGGAGCTAATGAAAGTGCACCAAGGATCACATTCTTTTGGATGAGAGAACCGGGGAGAATTAGGCTTTGACTTCCGATGACTGAGTTGTCTTGAACTTCGATTTTTCCGCTAGCATATCCGTTGGAAGAATGAAACCCTGTAATTATTTTGCTAAAGTCTCCGAGATGGACACCGGCACCGATTGACATTAACTCTGGATTTGAAACTGGGTTGATGGCTCTAATGGAACAATGTTTGCCAATTTTTGCGCCCAAAAGACGTAAGTATATGCAGAAGGCTTCTGTTCCTGAGAGAAGCTTTGCACATCTAAGGTGGCAGGAAATGTTCATTTGACGTAGAAGCCAGGTTTTGAATTCGGTTTTGTTTTGATTACATATGAGGAGACGAGTAAAAACAGCGGTGAGAGTGATGAGTATGAGACCATGAAGTAAGTAGGCACTGGTAAATGTCATTGCAAAGGTGATAGGATTTGATGGGACATCAGAAAACATTGTAGCATATGCAATGGCGGTGAACGGGATCCAGTGAAAAGCTCCACATATGCAAACAAATGAAAAGTGTTGAAGTGATGGAGGTTGCTTGGAGAGTTTTATATATAAGAAGTATGCAATGGCTGCAGCAAGGGAGCTGAGAAAACCAACAAGATAGATACCAATAAAGTGGTAGATGGCATCATATTGAGTTTTGCTGTTAATAATTGGAAGATCTGCATTCTGAAACAAAAATGATAAGGTATTAGTTAATCATTCAAACTTAAAATATCATCTGTCTATAATTTATGATGTACATACAAGCTCTGTTTGGATAAACAACTTAACTAAGTATTAATAACATAAGTTGTTATCATATAAATGTTTATATATAAGTTATATGATTTATTTTTTTTCGGGTCAAATAACATAAGAGCTACAACAAAAGAGAATCTCAGTTATATATAAAATAACATGAAAATATATGCTTACATTATAGAACATATTTTTTAAGCATTGCCAAGTTTAACATACCTTATCAATATTATTAACCTTATCCGGCTTTAGCACATGCTCGCCTCTTCCAACCTTTTGCAAGGCCTGTACTTCAGCACTTTCACCAATAACACTTCCTTTTTGAACAACAGCATAAGGTCCAATAGAAGAACATTTTCCAATCTTAATGGGATGGAGACTTAGAATTCCATTCTTTACCTCATGGCTTTGAACCAAAACACCTTCCGAAATGACAACTTCATCACCTATTGATACCAGAGCTGGGTCTGTGATGTCAACCGTATCAAGTAGAACTGAGGATCCAATTCTTGCACCAAACATCTCAAACCAGTATTTCAGAAACACTGTTCCTCTGAGGTGTGCTGCCAAAACTTTAGAGGAAATTTCTTGAGCCTTATATAGTGCCCACCACTTGACAAAATCCATTGAATAGATGGAGATGTCAGAGGCAAGTTCACAGTTTGGCCCCAGTAAAGAACTTCCGAACAATGAAATGCAAACACAAGTAGAAGTAATGCAAAGAATCCAAGCAAGAGGAGCAAAAATCAGCGACATTATATAATTTAACCAGGGAACTCCAGCTACTGATTTACTCACACACATGCTGGAATTTAAGAAAGCAGTGATGGATAAATAAGCAGGCCAGGCAAGCATGATAGAGATATAAATAAGAGCCAAGAATTGAAGTAAGCGGATACCCCATTGGTGAGACTTTGATACCTCCACAGCCGATTCAGTACAATCAATATCCGCCTCTGGAACATCGGTCGGATTGCTTGGAAGCTGAGGCTGAGTCTTTGACAGAAGATCCTCAGAGAAGTTAGCCAATTCTGTAATGCAGGATGCAGTGAAAACATCGATAGCTGCAACTGGTGTTCCAAGGAAATCTGAGAGTTTTTGAGTTGCTTTAACCACACCAATTGAGTCGATTCCATAGGATGTCAGGTTGTCTGTGACTGAAATCTTGTTGATTGCGACTCCAGTCTGTTCAGAAATAAGCACTTTCAAGAACTCTACAATGTCACTTTTACTGACTCTTTTAGTAGGTATCGGTACACTTCTCACTATCTGAGGCCGAGTCTTTGACAGAAGATCCTCAGAGAAGGTAGCCAATTCTAGAATGCATGATGCAGTGAAAACATCTATTGCTGCAACTGGTGTGCCTAGAAAATCTGAGAGTTTTTGAGTTGCTTTAACCACCCCAATTGAGTCAATTCCATAGGATGTCAGGTTGTCGGTGACTGAGACGTTGTTGATTGGTACTCCAGTCTGCTCAGAAATAAGCACTTTCAAAAACTCTACAATGTCGCTTTTATTGATCCTTTTACTAGGTACAGGTGAACATCTTACTAGTTTGAGTCGGACTGGTTTTTCTTCTCTGCATGTTGCCGTAGTAGTAAATGACCATACCAATGATTTCTTTGTCAACATAGGTTTTGTACCTAAAGGTACCAAGTTAAGGGTCTCATCTGTAAATTGTTTGATACATTCAAATCTCTTGATTTTTCCTGATGTTGTTTTGCTGATGGTTCTAGGCTTGATCAACTTGACAGAAGCAAGGCTGACGCCATGTTCTTCTGCCACACGCACCTTAATTTTCTCAATCACATCTTTGCTAACTGATCTACCATCCCTTACTTCTGCAATCACAACCAAGGCGACGTGATCAGAACCTTCAGGAATGGAAATCCCCTTTGCTGATAGAATTTCCTCAGGGACACCAATGACAGCACAGCATCCGGGACGAAGAAATTCAGATGAAGTCTCAATTGTCTTTTCCACATCAGAAGAGTATATGTTTCTTCCAGCAACAATGATAAGATCCTTGATTCTTCCAGTGATAAATAGCTTCTGATCTATTATTCGTCCCAAGTCTCCGGTTCTCGTGTAGTTACTTCCAGGACGATTAGCAAGTTGATTCATGAATGTTTTCTGACTCAATTCTTCCCTTCCCCAGTATCCTACTCCTGCACTTGGACTACTAATCCAGATTTCTCCCTCCTTTCCGTCTACGTGAAGCTCTTCGCAAGTGTCTGGATCAACTATTCTAATGTCAATATCTGTATCCTCTGGACGAACATACCCGCAACAAACTCTTCCCTGCCAATCAACAATGAGAGGCCCACCTTCTCCAAATGCACAGCTGACAAACACACAATTTTCTGCCAATCCGTATCCTGGAGCCATCACCTTTTGAGATAAACCGAGAGGAGTGGTTAGCTCAATGAATCTTTTCAGTGTCTTCTGTCTCACTGGTTCAGCAGCAACCATTAGAAAAACCAAGGACGAAAGGTCTAAATTCTGAACCTTATCCTTGTCGGCCTCCAATCTTCGAATCAGTAACTCGAAGGCGAAGTTAGGACCAGCACTATGAGTTGCTTGATACTTGCTGATGATTTCAAGCCATAAGAGTGGTTTCTTGATGAACGTCATTGGTGAAAATAAAATTGCTGTTCCACCGCTAACAAGCGATGTGAAAAGTCCCCCAATCAGCCCCATGTCATGATACTGTGGAAGCCAACTTACTAGTTTAGTTCTTGAGGTACTTTTGTATCTTCTTTGCATCAATTTCACATTGTGAATTAGTCCACCATGAGAGATCATGACACCTTTAGCATCACCAGTTGATCCTGATGTAAATTGCAAGAAACATGTATCACCAGGTTGCGGTTCACATTGATCATCAAGATCCTCCAAAACAATGTTCTTGGAATTCTTGACCCAGGTATCAGTGTGTAACCATGGAAGATTGGGCCACCGAGCGGATGACTTCCCATTTTTTCGTGTTAGTGAAATTAAATTTTTCAATGAACCTGCACGGACAGCTGAGTGATAAGATATAGTTGACAAAATTGCCACAATGCCGCATGACTTGGCAATGTTTTCAATTTTCATCAGTGCTTGTCCACCTCTTTGCATCGGATCCGGGGGAATAATTGGAACGGGTAAGACTTTAGCTCTTAGGCATCCAAAGAAGGCATCGATAAAGTCTAAACCGGGGACATATACCAGGAGAACTCTATCACCAGGCTTGATAACCGGCTTTTGGCTTGTCAAGAGCTTATGAGCAATACAAGAAGAATAAAAATGTTGTTCTCTGAAAGTCCTGCGGCACACCGGATTCCCTTCTTCATTAATCCACGTGTAAAGAGTCCTATTTTGAGTGATTGGATGAGTCCCCCAGTAATTTAAGTAGCTATTCAAAGTAGGCAAATTAGGAAACTGCACTTCCGGCAATTCACCTAATTCTTTAGGGTTCTTCTTTTGGCTCTCAGTTTGCAAGGGAAACAAATTCTGCATAAACATGTTTCTGTTAGGTGCAGGTCTATTTTGAAAATATGACTTTCTAAGATCCATAAAACCTAGATTTCTGTAATCATTCATTTGTCAAAATATATGTAAATGATAAGTTACCTTAGTGTAAGGAAATGTTGGCAATTCATTGCTATTAGCAAAGTTCTTGCAAACTAGAGCCATTGCATAAGATGAGTTCCTCTCTGTAAGCTCAAATGCCATAAGCCCACCAACATAATAAGTATTCCTTGAACCTTGAAGTTCTGATTCCAACTTTTCATAGAATCCATCTTTCATGTCTGCATTGAAGCTTTAAAATTTAGTTCCCATTTACTTTCTGAAAATATTTTAATTTTTTATCTTCTAAAATTTGTATTCATTTTAAATTGCTTATAAGGATCTGTCCCTCATGTTCAAGAAACATGGAAAAACAAGCCAAGAGTGTTTAAGAATTTTTACTTGACAAAGAAAAATGAAATACCTTGGCTGCTAACATGAGGAAAATACTTAAAACAACGCAGAAGAATGAAACTCTCAACTTCTCCTCCCATGGCTTCTATTGTCTTCATTGCAAGCTCCTTGACAGTTGGTCCCTTGATATCAACAGAGTTGCCATAGGACCAGAACAAGAATATGTTACTGTCAGCATAAAATTTCTGCATTGCAACTGGATTTCCAATTGTGCTGGGATCTTCCATATATTTATTAAAATAATAAAATCCAATAGGAAAATGTTCAAGCCCTTTGATCTTTAAAACAGTAGTGTAGTAGTCATTTGTTTCGACTTTGCTGAATAAATCCTTTTCAAGATCACTTGCATCCATTACTCCTTTTTCGCTTTCTGCCACAAGACTTGTTCAATAAGTTATCATGCAGGTGAAAGAAACAAAAAGCTTACATAGAAATATGGATCAGTGAGAAGTGAGAACTCTACGTACCTATGCAAGTAGAAGGCGATTGGTAAATTCTTCCGTATTTTAATGGAAACGAACCAGAAATTATGATCTTATCAAATTCCAATGTTTCAACTACGTTTAATCTCTTGATATCAACATTGACACTATCAGAGTTCCGTTTGATTGCCAATACTTCAGTGTTACATAGAAGTCTCAAAGGAAGTGATTCAGCAATCTTCTGCCAAAGACTTGTATATCCACCTTTAAATCGTCGAATTTTTCCAGCCATTGATGTTCTAGTAAATTCATGAAGGTAGGCATAAGGCATGTCTTGAATAAATCCATATCCTGAAGCAGTGTAACCATAAGCTACAGATTTAGGAATGGATTTGAGTCCATGACATTGTAGATACTCTGGAGTTAAGTCTGAAGCAATGTCGCTAACAGCATGGATACCGAGACGACCACAATTCTTCACTTTTTCCTGTCAGCAGCATTCAAATTTCAAGTTAGAGAACAACGAAACAATCTCTACGATCCATTTGATTTGCAAAAGAATAAGTACTTAACAAAATGGTACATGATAGTAGAAAATAGATACTAACTTGTATTTGCAATGTAAGTGACATAACAGATACATAATCATCAGCAACTTTAATATCTTGATATTCTCCAGATGAAGGGTCAACAACAGCAAGCTTATGGGAATCCATTTCTTCTAATTCAGAGCCTGTCTCTTTCGCCAAGTGAAAGATAACCGGAGCACTGCTTGCAGCTAGAACTTGTCCTCCTAAATCATAAACTTTTCCTGTATACACATTTGCATATATACTCAAAATCAATTATCACTTAAACATATAGTTTTAAATTGCAGTATGAAACCGAAGTTGCGACTATAATAGAACATTTTTAAGAGGTCTCTACTTTCTGCAATGGCATCAGAACCGCACTTGTGGTTACATCTGTCCATATTTTACCATAATATAAGGGTTTGTAGCGTTACTGCGGTCACAATTTAAAATTATGTTGAACAAGGTAGAGAGTGAAATCACGGCATACCTTCAATTTCTACGGATTCACACATGCCACCAACTGTGTGATGTTTCTCCAAAACTGTAACATTCTTATAGCCAAGTCTGGTTAATGCATACGCTGCTGATAAGCCACTAGGACCAGCACCAATTATCCCGATTCTAGTGTTTTCTGGCAAAGAAGGATGTAGCTTGGAGAATTGGTCTTCTATTGATCTTTCTGTATTCATCTTTTTTTTTTTTTTTTATTTGAAAAAAACTAGCAGTCTTTGAAACCTGTTATTATCAGATAAATTCAGTTCAACAATGGCTTCCTTCAACTCTAGTTGTATCTACACACATAAGTTATCCAACGTTTTTGGAGCAAGATTTTAACACAAAAATTGCACAAAAGATAATATATGTGATAGTAAGCTTTATAAAGCTATCCCACAAGTGCTCTCCAAATCCAAACAGACCTTAATATAATGTCAGTTGCTGTGATACATTATGCGTTGTCGTATGAAGCACGAACACTCTTCATATTAGCCGTGTCCTGTGTCGTCCGACACGACACCGACACTTATGATTACACTTAATTATGTCATTTTCTCAAATTATTATCGGTGTCGACGTGTCAGTGTCCGTATCGTATCCGGTGTCTGTGTCTGTGCTTCATAAGCGTTGACTAATCGTTTAGAACACATTATGAATAACACATAAATAATGTTGCCTAATTCCACAGGGCACTATACACATAAAATGTTGCCTAATTCAATACGTAGAACACTATATATTATGAATATCACATAAAAAATGTTATCTGATACAATAGAACATTATCAGTAACACATAAAAATTGTTGCCTGATTCAATAGAGCACTATATATTATGAATAACGCATAAAAAATCTGAATAATTCAATAGAACAGTGTTTCAACTTTGAGAAGTTGAACATTTTTATGTGCTGTTTGTTTGATAGAAAATTAACATAAATGACCAAGCTAGTGACACCACACACCAATTGACTAAATAAGTAAGTTTAAAATAAAAATTAAGAAATGTCACAAACACTAATTCCACATCAAGAATATTCAACAACATTTTGGGAGAAAAGTAAATATACCTTAGAAGTGAGAAGAAGTAGGTGCAATTTATTGGTATCAATCTTATAATTGAAGACTTTGTCACAACCACATTGCTATAAGTAACACTTGCTATATAATAGCAACACCATTAAATAGTATACACATGAAATGAATCAACAAAAATATCAAACTATAATTAAGGTGGGGACAAAAGTTTGAGTGAAAGAAAAGAATGATATAAGTAGCTTAGTGAGCATGAAAATGTAACACGTTTAATTGTTCCATGTGAAATGCCAAATGGCTTGTAATCAAAGTGTAAAAGTGTGAGAGAAAGAAAAGTACGTGGCTCTAATTCCACAAACTCATGAATTGGAGCTTATTGCTCTTAATTAAGTCTTAATATAGGTCAATTAATTATCCAAGCTTTCATAATCCAAAAGGGTGGTGACAAAATTTAAGCTTCCATATGTCCCATAATATCACAACCATTAATCTAGCTGGGATATATATATTATATAATGTAACATATTATAGGATAAAAAGATATTCCAATATAGATTCTTATAAATTGAGCTTCATGCTAAATGTAACGTTTGAAGAATCCGTGTGCATACTGATAATATTAATTTCAGCTTAATGATTATGAAGTTTTCAAACTAGGATATTCATGTATTACTTTGGTTTTCAAGATTTTAGAATAAGACACACGAATAATGAAAGCATAACATGCAGTTTGTTAAGCTGGGATTAATGGATTATGCTTTTGAAGATACGAATCAACACATTAAATTTATATATTGCGCTTGTTTCATTTCATGAACTTAGATCGGTTCATAGCGGAACTTGCTATGATTGTTAATTTGTCGTTACCTTTTTAATTTTTTTTGCATCGTCCTTTTATGATATAGTGTACTTTTTTCTAATCTAATCTTTCATAAATAGAGGATATTTACTCATCGATCAATGATAATGAAAATAAGCTATATACAACCCCACATGCGCAAATCAAAATGTAAATTTACTTATGTGGTTTGTCTTCATTGGTTGATAAATACCCTCAAATTATAAAAGGGTAGAGTAGATCTCACCGTGTAGTGTAAAGTGATTTTTTTACGCATGGGATCTTATATTTTGGAGAATCCAAATTTGATACCAGTCTAGTCTAACTCAACTAGCAATACTAATATTGTTAGTCTGAATATACATTTATATGTGAAATTTAGTAGTATTTGTTATTTGCTATACGTAAAAAATGGGAGGAGAATGAGGCCGCCACCGCTTTGTGCCTCACATTTATTTAGGTATCAAATTTATAATCTTAATTTACTTTAATATTATTAATTTTATTAAAATTAATTATTTTAGCCCATATAATATAAATTTTACTTATTAAATTAATTTATTAAAAATTAATCAATCTAAGTAAAAAAAAAAAATTAACCAATCTTGATAGGTATTTAATGTTGTAAAAAAAACTAATTAGGTTCAAAAAGACCTAAAATTTTGTTGTTGTTACTTGTTAGTAATTCTTAACTGATGCGTCTCATTCAAATGTTGTCTTAGACCTCTAAATTGGTTGGGCCGATCTTGATATAGATAATGGACAAGTTTTTAACTAAGTGGGTACGATCCTCCAAAAATGGCAAAGTATCGTGTCCGATACGTATCCGATACCGATACTCATCCGATACTCTTCGATACTCGTATCAGAGAGTATCGGACAATTAATATTATTTTTTTAAAGAAAAAATTACCGATACATGTCGGATACTTCTTGATACACGTATCAGAGAAGTATCAGATACTTCTGATACAATCTGTGTTTTCTCTTAAATAGTGAATATTAGGGGATGATGTTCTTTGTGTGATACTTTTGATGTTTTTTTTGGATAGTACTAGTTATGTTATTTGTTGTTAGTACTTACTTAACTTAAAATATGTAATCGTCACTTGTTTGCTCAATATGTAATCGTCAATTATTTGCTCAGTTTGAGTAATTTTAATTTATTATCATTTTTCGATTTTTGTTATGTTTATATATTGTGCATTTATATATTTAATTTTAAATTTAATTTTTAAATAACGTATCGCGGCAGTATCGTATCGGAGATTTTAAAAAAATTTCCGTATCGCCGTATCGGTATCGTGTCACGTATCCGGGCTTCATAGGGAATCTCATATCCGAACCTAAGCTCTATCCCCGCATTCTCTTTATGTGAAATGCCAATATTGCCCTTGCTCTCACTGTATTTGGATACATGGCCCTATCAATCTTCTTTTTGTCCATGACTTTTCTTTTTGTTTTTTTATAAGTTATACATACTATAATTATATTTAATTATAAAAAATTTGTCATTATATATATCTAAATTTATTTTTTATTTCCCGACAATAAATTTCAATAAGTTTCGGTCCTCCACATATTTTTCGTCGCAATTTTTTGTTTAAGCTCTTAAATCAATTCATATGTATGTATCATTCGAAATTTTGAATTTTTTCCTTAGTCATATTTAGTACATTATAAAAATCTCTTGCAAAAGGTTGGTTTTTTAAGGGTTAAACAAATTTTTAGTCGTTATACTATATTTCTACTCATATATTAATTGCATGTCTATTTTTTTATATGTTTTTACAAGGACCTATTTTACATCATATAATAATATGTGTGTCCATTGTTCTATAATTTGTATGCAAAAATTAATGTCCATGGAAAATTGAATGGAGTTTTATAAAAAAGGACAAAGAAAATCTCAAGAGGATCTTATATTTAGGGACGGGGGTCATAATTTCTACCGGAACTTATATTTCTAATCATATAATAACACATGTCTATTTTTTTATAATTTATACGGATCTATATTTCTACTCATATATTAATACTCATGTCTATATATATATCGACTAAATTTTGAATTTTTTTTTATAATTGAAATTTTGAAATATTAGCATAATGAAAGCGATTGAAATAGCTCACCACAAGGGTTAGTGGAGTCTCTCGTTGGAGACAAACTCTCTTCTTGCAACTTTAGTTTACAAATATCCTTCTCCCATCCGTTGACAAATTCATAATCGTTGGTTTAATTATATGGTTTTGTTAAGTGACATGAACTTTACTATTTCTCATACATTTATTTATAGGGGGAATGAAATAACTTGGCTGACAAGTTATCTTTTCTAGCTTTAAATTCTGTTGGGTTCAATTGGTTCAATGTTAATAATTCCTAGGCCAGCTCTAGAGATTCATAACCGTAATAGGTTTGGGTTACGTACCTTGTTTTAGATTTTCCACCTCTTCAAGGGTTTGGTTTGGTCCCTGGCCGTTCTCTAGCTTTAATACTCATTCCGTTTTAAATTATATGTCATTTTTTGATATTTTTACGTATATTAAAAAATGTAATCATTATTGTATGTAAAAGATAAATTATGAGTTGATTTATAAAATTGTCCTTCATTTATGGTATTGAAAAAATAAATTGAATAATTGAAAGAAGAGAGAGTAATAAATAGTTAAGGTATAATAGGAAAAGTTGCATTAAATGTTTTATTGGTAATGTAAAGTGACATATAATTTGGTACAAATTTTTTCTTCATTGGTAATGTAAAGTGACATATAATAGGAGGGAGTACTATTTAAACAAATATTTAAGTTTAATTTATAATAGATATAAAAAAATAAACAGGTAAATATTTATATATTTAACATATTAATATTATTTATATAAATATTTATAGATTTGATAACGGTTTTTCGTTACGAGCTTATAGCTTATTTTCAAACGCTATTTCAATTAGTTTATAGCTTATTGTCTTTTCTTCCACTTTTACCCTTATTATTTTAACTAAAATCCAATTTTATCCTCTAGTACTTATTTTGATTATTATTTTGGATTAATATAATTTAATCAAAATTATCTTTTTTGAACAAGCATAATAAACATTATTTTAATATTTATTATACTTGTATTGCAAAATTTATATAACATGTGTGCTATATATGACGAGTAAACATTCTCACAATTTTTTTGAACTAACTTTTCACTCTCTACTTTTACAAAATTGATTTTTTAGCCCAGTTAATTTAGGAGAGCTATATAATTTTTCGACTTATTCACAAAATTGACTTTTTATTTGTAAAAGTAGTATATTTTTGCACCCACAAATCTATACAAACCCGTTAATTTACTCTATTAATATTTTTTTTTAAAAAAAGTAATATACAACTCACATAATGTACAAAAAAAAAAATTTACATGCATTGTGAAATCTCGAATAATTAGTATAATATTATTATTATCTATTCATTGTATAAGTTGCAATTAAGTTTTACAATAATATAATTTATATATACATATGACATATACTTTACTGTAATGTTTACTTTTTTAATAAAAGGTAAAAATATTTAAAATCATTTTTTTAAATAAAAAATATTTTTTAATAATATATTAAATATTAATTGATATGAATTTTATTATAAAGTGATAATGCCCTTTAAGGTAATTTTACATTATCAGTTAGTTAAACTGCTAATTTTACCAAACACTTCAATTAGCTTATCAGCTATAAGCTATAAGTCATCCGCTATAAGCTATAAACTAGCTTATCAACTAACCGCTACCAAACAGAGGCATAGGTTAATTCAATTCTTTTTTGGGTGAATAGTGTATTAGTGTTAGTTACTTTCTAACTATAATTCGTCTACTAAAATTAGGGAAACATGTTTTTAAAAATTTGTTTTAAAAATAGAATAAAATTAAATTTACAAAACTAACCTTATAACTCAAATTGGTTTGTATAAATGAAATTATGTTTTAAGTAAATATATAGCGGGAGTAGGGTTGCTAACTTACTCCCACATGTTTTTAGGTTGGAGTAAGTTAGCAATCCCCATATAATATAATGGGGTTGCTAACCTACTCCCACCTAAAAACATATGGGAGTAAGTTAGCTAGTCTACCCACTATATATTTACCTTAAAACCAATTATATCTAAACAAACCAACACAAAACATAAGGTTAATTTTGTAAATTTGTATTTTATTCTAATCTCAAAACAAAATAACATAACAAAATAAATCCCAATTACAATATGCGACACTCAACAAAATAAAAAAAGCAATGAACTAAATAATAACAAATTTTTTTTTGTGAAATAGTAATTTCCTTCCTAATAAGTAATAACAAAAAAAAAGTTGTAGTTCAATTCTTTTTTGGGTGAATAGCCCATTAATTAGTGTTAGTTAGTTTCAAACTATAATATATTTACTAAAATTAAGCAAACATGTTTTTAAAAATTTGTTTTAAAGATAAAATAAAATAAAATTTACAAAACTAACCCTATAACTCAAGTTGGTTTGTATAAATGAAATTGGATTTTAAGTAAATATATAGTGGGACTAGGGTTGCTAACTTACTCCCACATATTTTTAGGTGAGAGTAAGTTAGCAATCCCCATAACTTATTTAATTTTTGTGTCAAAAAAAAAACTTATTTAATTTTGTAAGTAATTAATAATTTTATTTTAATTGATGTATATTAATTAAATAAAATATAAAAAATCAGTATATTATTAATTTTTAGTTAATAGATCAATTTTAAATATTAGATGATTCACACTCAATAGATTTTCTCTCATTCTCATGAATTAAATATGACTACAATCATGCATTTTAATAACAGATATTATTGGTGTTAGTTGAAAATCTACGTACCTATCAATATATCTTGTAAAGGATATATGAGTGTTGAATTTGTGACAAATTTGATAGTGTTGTGAGCAACTTACCTACTCATCGTCCATGAAAATGGAAGAAGATGTATCACTATAGATCCAATTCCCTCTGTCTAGTTTACAACAAGGGGGGGGGTTGGTTCTTAGTGTCACATTTTTTTTCCCAGCCCTTTTAGACAAGTTTTAAGTTTCAAGACTTTATATATATATAATTATGTATGATTTAAATAAGTAAATGGTCCCTACAGTTTTTCAGAGTTTTTTTTTAGTCCTTAAAGATTTTTTTTTTTGTTGCACTTTTTAGTCCTTAAAGTATTTTCTTTCATGATTTTTCCAACAATTTTTTGGGACAAGAGATAAATTAAATATGAATTTTTTAGTTTTTAGCAAATAAAAATTGATAAATAACTTATCTTATGTTAAAAAATTCAAAAAATTTATCAGAGATGTTCTTATAATATTATAAATATGAATACAACAAATTATTTAAAAATGTGAAAGTAAGTTGATAGAAAAATTTTCAGGGACCAAAAAGTGCGAAAAAATTCTTTAGAAACTAAAAACGAAAATAAAAAAAGTACAGAGACTATTTACTTATTTAACCCTTTTTTTTTTTTTTTGTTGTATTTCTAAAGTGTTAAAATGACAGGTTGATGAGAGGGAGGTGAAGACTTTATTGATGGAAAAATGTTATTTAGTTATGTAAGTGTTATTTCTTATTGTTGTAGAAAATGTTCTTCTTTGTATCAATGGTGCATTTAGTTGTTTAGATTATGGTCATTCTTATTTTATTTGGTGGTTTAATGTATTAGGGAGCTTGAATGGAATCATTCGATGACCAAGTTGCACTGATCAAAATGGCTTGCATGGAATCATTCTTATTCTACTATTTCATTCATACACACACATCGATCAACTACCTTCTTCAAGGCTACTCATCGATAATCATTTGAATCATTAAAAAATACTTGCAAAGAGTCCCATCAGAACAATAGTTCCCTCATTTTTAACAGCACTATGTATGTATCACATTAGTTCAAATACATCTAAATTTAAAGAACCAAAAATCTTAAATTTTCATTGTTAAAATCCTTATTTAAGCTTTCAAAGAAACAAAAGGTACATGTTTTCTAGTCTCAACCTAGTATTTTTAAAGTAAAAGCACCATGTCTAATAATTTATCTAAAAATGGAGGCATGGAAGAAAATAGGTTCATTTTGCCATATAGGTATGCAATGCCAGTAGGACCCCATATCAGTAACTCATTAATAAGTTACTAACCAACAATGCACCATATATAGGACATAGACAAAATTCTTCAAAATCACACATTCTTAGACAGTGTTTCAACTTTGACAAGATGAACATTTTTATGTGCTTCTTTGTTTAATAGCTAGAAAATTAACATAAATTACTTTCCAGAAGCACACATCAATCATCATCTTTGAGTGTTTTGAGCACTAGAAACTTGCCTATGTATTGATACTTTTATATACTAAGAGTATATTTGATCGGCTAATTAACTCTCCTTTTTAATTTTGGAAATTTCATTCGATATATATTTCCAAAACATGTGAAATAAATCGTCAACAATATCATTTAAATAACTAGTACTAACTAGTAACATTAGCTAGTAATCATTTAAGAAAATGGAAAATAGATTATCTCAATAATGTACATGATCAAACTGTCACACTTATT
This sequence comes from Trifolium subterraneum, assembly GCA_951799995.1. Classification (NCBI taxonomy): domain Eukaryota; kingdom Viridiplantae; phylum Streptophyta; class Magnoliopsida; order Fabales; family Fabaceae; genus Trifolium; species Trifolium subterraneum. The sequence goes on from OX637461.1 coordinate 25,924,831, forward strand.
TTGGGACCGAGGGAGTACCAACTATATTAATTGAAAAAAAAAAAAAATCAACACTAAAGAAGAATCATTAATGATAGAATATAATTTTAACATTCTCAATTCACATGAACATAATTGTTTAATAAGTATTATGAGTGATGATTATATCATGCTGTCTGATCTAGCAGGCAACCTCCTAAAGAAATTGAGAGGAACTGATGGAAGTTTCTGTCTGAATCTAGGATGTCTCAACACATAGAAGCCAGTGATTAGTAACACAACTTGAAAAGGAGTAACATAGAGAACAATAGCAGCAACAAAACAAAATGTTACAAAAAGTGTTGTAGTTCTTGGATCTCTCCAACTTAAAAGACTTTGAAACCTTTCTCCTTGAGTTGCAAGATCACCTACAAAACTTTGAACTTTTCCTCCGATACTTCTTAAACGATCGTATCTCATCTTAACGATATCCGATGACCGCGATGTAGGGAAGGAATCAAACTCTTCGTCTAATTCATCGGGAAAAGCTGCGTCGGCGTGGGATAGTCTAGTGTCCATATGTGGAGGGTGCCTTGGCCTCCATCTAAAGTTCCAAATTCCAATCATGAACATGTATAAGAAAATTGTTGGAAGTATTAGTTCAGGGTAAAGGACTAATATTATGAAGAGTATATGAATTAGTATCGTTGTGACCGGGTTTTTCCAATTGCAAATTTGATCAAACCACTTCCCAAAAGCTATCAAACTGGCGAAAACTTTCATTATTCTGAAGAAATTAGCTTTGCTTTTTCTCATACTCCACATATGTGAATCCACATCAAGCATGTATTCTACAACCTCTTTCCTTAGCGGTGGCTCAGCTCGGCTCATCCTCATCGACACAATTTGTGTCGCTTGATGTCTCAGATGGTCGAGATGAATCACCGATAAGGGATGGATGTAGTGCATTTTCGGTAGCAACGGCATGGAATACATATACAACATGTTGATGTAAGATGAATTTGTGAACCTAACAGCCAATTGAACTTCACCTGTTTTCTTCACACCTGATGGATTAAGTACTAAAAGGGGATATGAATGTGTGTAAACTCTATCAGTTTCAAGAGTGGATAACCTAATTCTTACCTTCCCTATCCGAGAATCCTTTGATTTGTCACCTCCTTGTAAATGATTGTTATCAAAGACAGCTATAGTGATAACAGTAGATGGATCAAATACTTCCCAAGTGTATTGCTCATTCCATTTTGGACTAAAGCTATCGACGATTGTCCTAGTACGGATCCACTTCTGTCCGAATTTTGCCACGCAATAAGCATCTGTGGTTCCTCTACCATCTCTAGTTTTCATCGGCATCAACCCTTGTGCACTTATAATCCCAACTTCTAGAATACCGATAGCCGACTTCCATAGCTGCTTCGCCGTTGGTCTAAGATCACTACTGTGATGAGTTGATTCATCCAACACATGGTACCCTCCTTCCAAACATATCCTTAAATGTATCCGGCTTGCGAATTTGATGTCCTTCTTTTCCCCTTCAACAACCAAATGCTTCTCAAGATTATGCCACCGAGTGTTAACCGGCTTATGGTCTAACCTTCTTTGTACCATATGCAAAGGAATCATACATTTTCCTAGAGTTTCATCTTTGTTGGGTCCAACCCTGTCTTCCACAGTTAAAACTAGGGGTTCCTCGAATGGCTCAGCTGCGACAAACATCAAATCCTCATTCCATATAGGATTTATGGTTTTAATTTGAGACATTCTAGTTCTTGAAAACTGATTCCCTAGACCAACCCTCACAAAAACTTCAGGATACCGGCTTTTATCAGTTGGAACCAAATCTTGAGCTTCGATTACATTGACCCTAACATACCAAAGCTTAGGAGACAAGTAAACTTTTGATCTTATATTTGCAACTGCTTCAGATCCAACCAGTGCAGCATCAGAGTGCCATGAATCAGAAAATGCCTCATCTGCTTGAGTTCCCATCCAAACTGCAAGCATTAACTCTCCCTTGGCTTTTTCTCCTTTTCGATCTTCAAGTCTATACCATTGTGGAGCCAAAGGGCTATCTGGAGGTACACGTTTCGGTATATCATTAAGATCAAACCATACCCTCCCTACAAAGTCATCTGCTATAACATCCTTATCTTTGACAATCACCTCCAAAACTGAAGCTTGGATTCGATCTTTGGAGAAGGCAAAAATCTGATTCCACTGAGGATTGGACTTTTTCTCAAAATGCTTTGTCAATCCCTTGTAGTTGCCAAGCTTTACTTCAACATAGGGATCAAGACTACCAGTGACGTCTTTTGTAGGTAAATCCTTGGCTTTGACAACACGAACGTAGAGGTATTGCATCTGTTCAACTAGGTCATATGTGCAGGATAGCTTGTCCCTTGTGACTGCCCCCGCGCCAATGTTCGGCGAGGTCTCCTTAAGAGCAAACTCATGAGGATTTGGTGCCTTCTGCATTTTACTTCTCTTTCAACAGTTGATAATTAACCTGCATCCGAAATTGGAAAATCGGAACAGAAACAGTTAAATCACGTGAAGGAACGAAACATGGCACTTATAAACAAATCATTATTCTTCTTTTTATGATCAGATCTTTCTAAAAGAAACTCTACACAGGGTTTTAAACAAAGGTCGGCAACCACAATTTAGGACTCAACATCAAAGTTCGTTCTTGATGTCTATGTGACCTCAATTGAGGCCACATCGGTCATATTGAAACATGGCAATTATGGTCAGACCATTCATTCTTATGATAAAATCTTTCTAAAACAAATCGAGACATAAGGTCGACCAACATAAAAGTTTTTTATGTCTATGCAGCTACAATTGAGGCCACACCAACCACATTTCACTATGATTCTTCCCAATATTAAGAATCACAACCAGAAAACAACTTAAAAACATGACCCTAAAGCTAAACATTTCTAAATGCAATTATGAAAATAGCATCAAAAGTGAAATGAAGAAATAGAGATTATAGAGTCTCACCTGGTAGTGATACACTGGTACCAAACCAGAAATGCAAAGTTTATAACCTTCTGCAATGAAGAACACTCACTGTTAAATTGCCTAAAGGAAATAATTCCATTCATATTTCACAAAAATAGCATAAATAAGAAGAAAAAGTTGAATATTCTGCACCCTTTCTGTAAACTTTTTACATTGACCAAGTTTTGTGCATAATAAGCATCATCACTTTTTCTTCTAGATAAACACAAGTAGGTAAATATAGGAAAACTAACTGAAAAACAAAAGACAATTGGTGTGACTAATTTAAAGTTTAGGAAATGTAATAGACAAATTAAAGCGTGCATTACATTCTAACACATCAAATCAAAATGGTCATTCATCAACTTCAACTACTCATACCATAAGAAAGAGTTTGTTGAACCACTCAGAACAAATATTTTCAAAATCAAAATGTGTAAGTAGTAAGTAAACCTTGAAGTGTGGTGTGACCATGTGGGTTTCTTCTACGAGATGCAAGCATTAATACTATAGTATATATGTATGGAAAACCAAAATGTTATGATTAGAAAAATTATTTTAGTATATGATCTCTTAAATATGTCCAAAAATAGTTAAACTATAGAGGACTTATTTGTCTATAAGTGAGAAGGGGAAAAATAAACTATATAGGATTATTAGACTAATCTTACCAAACGCCATTAAAAAAAAAAAGATTAATCTTACCTAATTATAATTTTGCAATAATTTTTTGTTGATAAATAAAAAGTGCAGGCGAATTAAGTTTCAGGACACTAGAATCAAGACATATCTCAAAGTTCGACATTTTAAAGATGCTTATAGATCACCCACCAACGAAATCTTTATGTCGGCAACAATAGCTAAACTCACATGGATGGTATGTGTCAACTTCTTACCAATTGAACCAATATTTGTTTCCTATGAATAAATAATTTCTCATCACAAAATAAATTGTAATTTGAAATTAAAAATATAGGAAAGTTAGAAAACATCAAACAACTATCATCTAAACAATATTCATCAACCCATATAGGATATTCTTATGTGTGTTCGATATATTATTATAAATGAAATGCTATAAACACCTTTTAACTAAAAAAATAAAATTAGAAAATAAGTCTTTTATCCATTGCTCTGAAACGTAGAGAAAAACATTCTTAGAATTGAGTTTTGGACCTAACTCATCCTCACAAAACCGTCTTGTAAGGTGAGGATTGCCTCTAGTTTATAAACACTTATCCAGGCCATCTCGCAGCCGATGTGGGACTTCTTTAACAAACATAAATAAAATGCACCTAGATCAGCTGCTGCTGCTGCTGCTGCTGCTAATGTTGTGTTCTTTTACAATATTTTACGACACTAACTCGAGGTGCACGTGCGTGGATTTTGGTCGGTTGTCTTGTAGCACTTTAAAAGGGGAAGTTTTCTAAAACACATAGGTTACTGTTTTTATTTTATCAAGAGCAATATTAGAAATACTTAATGGTAGGAGTTGAACTCAGGCTAAGTGTTCCAGTTTGCAATGTTTTTGTTTTACCAAGAGCGGTATTTGAAATACTTACAAATCATCATGTTGGGGAGTCCGCGAGAGTCAGGAGCACCAATGGGACTAATGATTCAGGACCACAAGAGAGACACGCCACATCTCAACCCAAAACCTAGAGCAATTTTGAACTCAGTTTGATCAAAATTGAGTTAGAGATAAAATGATTTATGTTTTGATATATTCATGTAACAGTGAGTTGAACAAGAAATTGAAGTATAAAAATCAATTCTAAAATTAGAAACTACAATTTCTAACTTCAAGTAGAATCAATTTTAAAGGTAGAATCAATTCTACGTTTTAGAAACCAAATAAGTCAGAATCAATTTTAGCCACTCTAGAAGTGGAATCAAACATACACTTTAGTTTTGTTTAATAGACAAAAATTGGTATGTTAAACCAAAATGTTGAACGCAGGTGGTCCTCTAGAAATTTTTAAAGTTACTATCATATTCATGTATATACTTCATATCATTTTCCTATGTCTTCAAGATTATCATATTCATGTATAAAATTACACCGGTTAATTTTGATTTATCTTTATGATATGAGAAAAAATGTTATAGATTAATGTCAAAATTAACCATATCGATTTTCCTTTCCTTTATTTTCATTCCAAACATAATGTAAAGAAGGACAATGTACACTGACCGGAGATGGAAATGTAACCAAATTATATTGGATATATGACTTTTGGCATACCATTTATATATATATATATATATTTGGTTTTACATTAAAACTTTATTTAAAGTTATAGTCAAATTACATTAAAATGTGCTCAAAATAGAACTTTCAAAGATCAACACAACACAAATTGACCCAAATCATGTGTTCAAATCAAATAGAGATGCTATATGGAACACCTTTTCCTGTCACACCAGGCTCATCAGAAGTTGGTTTCAAAAGCTCATAAGGCAAAATTCCAGCTCCATTCCTATTCCTCAGGTTCGCATCTAAATTCCTCTCATCAATTATACCTTCAAGCTCCATCAACTTCCCTTTAAACTTCTCAAAAGCAGCTTTAACCAACGGTTCATCTTCCCAAGCCGGCTCAATTGTTTGTCCAAGATATTCCTCGTCCGGCGAATGACTAGACAAAATATCCAACACGGTCATCACCGTCATAGCTTGAATTTGTGAAGGAAAACACTTCAGCAAAGTCACTTCCGGTTTCTCGAAGAAAAGCTCCCATTCGTTGTTTGAAGGGTCTTCTGTAGGCATGTTGCTTCTGGCAATGGCCGGTCTATTAGGAAAATATCCGGCATAAGTGTACTGACCGAAGTTCACCGCGGCATGATGCCCTGATGTTATCCAAACAATGGTCGTCACTATTTCGATAAGATCTTCATTTGTTTTCAAATTAGGCCACCATGGTTCATCTTTCTTGTCGCCGTGACCAACATTTCTAATCTCATCCCACCAAGCTTGTAATTCTTTATCTGACTCAACATTTCTTGATTCTTCATTGTTGTAGTAAATGTTGACATAATCAGTGATCCAAGATTTTAAAGCATCCCAAAGATCAAGACCATCATTTGCATAAGGGTAATCTTCTATGGTTAATTTTAAGCCATGAGGGGCATTTGGGTCTTTTACTGCCAAACCTCTATGAATGAGGTCATTTGGAAGGGCTTGTAAGTCAAATTGCCAATGTTTGTCATAGGCTATTGAACTTACTAAGAGAGAATGTTTTTTGGGAGTGAAACTACTTTCAATTATTCCATCTGCATTTACTAGTGCTTCACGTGCAAGTGCATTGATTTCCATTGTGTATCTAAAATGTGGAAGTAATAGTTTGTAGATTGGATGCATTGCACTTAGTTGCCTGTTTGTTGCTATGATGTATGGTTCTGTAGCACAATGAGTTCTCAGCCTGAACAAAAATGAAAATCATTATATTAGTATTTGTAACCAGTGATTTACAAATCGATAAACCGGCTTGTAAAGTGAGAATTGTCTCTACTTTATAAATATATATTCAGGCCATCGTGCAACCGATGTGAGACTTCTTAACACTCTCCCTCGCACCCAACGCTATTGGACTTGGGGTGCGGATATAAATTGTGGATGACCCGATCAGAAACCTATTATATATTAAAAAGGTTTATTGTTTCATACCAGTGACTAACAAGTTGGTGGTAGCCAGAGTCATGAGCAAGGACATGAGCTTTAGCAAGTCTCCAAAGCCAAACACCAGTTGAGTGCCAAGAAGGTCTGTACACTTCCCTCCACATTGGCTTATCACCAATCGGCGGTCGAGCTAGCTCGATCGCTAGCGGTCTCAATGTGCCATCATGCAGGAAGAATAATGTCCTTGATCCATACAATGTTGTGCCTTCAAGTTTTCTAACTTCCTCTACTAATGGCAAGAAAAAATCATAGTAGTCCAAGATGAACAACTTCTTCTGTTTTATTGCCTGTATTGAATTGTTTCAATTGCAAAAGTTTAGTAAGATAAAACAAAACTTACTTTAATTAGTACTTTTTTTTGTGGCATTAGCTCTTTGGTTTTCAGGGAAAAGGACCCCGGTAATTCAGAGTTCAGCTACGAGGTTAGGTAAGTCTGACAGAAAATTGTTTTTACTAGGAATTGAACTCGGGATCCCCCGAACGATCCAACTTGAGCTCAATGTCTTGGTAAAATATAATTAGAACCATTAATAGAAAACAATACCTCTTGAACAGTAGTGAATCCTCTGATTTGTTCCTCAACTAGTTTAGTGGTTATTGCTGATTCCGCAGGACCGTAAATTTTAGGGTCAAGTTTGCTTTTCAATGGCCATTCCTACATGAGAAAAAAAAACGGTTGTTAATTATTAATGATCATCTTTGCTATTACCTTAAGTATATTTCAAATAATATTAATTTTTTTTGCTAAAATTTTAAATAAAGTAACATAGGATAGTAGTATACCGTGACCAATTGGATGCAACAAGGATTAAGACCTGCTATAGTCTGTCTTCCAAATTCTTCATCCCTAAACCAAAAGAATCTGTCCTCTGCCATATTCAAATCATCACATACAAATGCGCGCGCGCACATTGATTAGTAAGGGGTACAAACTAAAGAAAATATTTGTGTAACAACTAATATACCGATATTTGTCTATAAAAGATCATATCTTACTGTCCATAGTGGCAGGAGTCTCGAAACGGAGAATGTCATTACCAGCATCATGGACAAATTTGACCAACCTTGGCAACACACTCCTAAGACCTTTCTCATTGTGAGGAGGCAAGTCAAATCCTTCATTGAAAAGGTCATCTATGGATGAGAAAAGAGGAAATCCGAGATTTGCGTCAATTGAAGCTGTTCTCAAAGCTGGTAAAAGCGCGTGGAAAGCCGATTGTAAGGTATTTGCTGAAAATGTGAGTTGTTTTACTTCCGAGAATGATTCGTCCCTAGGAACGTAGACACTTCTACTTGTTTTCTCGTACAATGGATCTGTTAATTATATCATAGTAAATTATTAATGCTAAGACAATTTCTCAACGAGAGTTTTATAAGGGTTTAGTACCGGCTGCATTTTTTAAGTTGGTGTTAACTCTTAGTAGCACCTACCTGTCTTGCAACGAGGTCTTCCGGTTCTACAGCGCCTAGGATATGGATTTAGTTTGCCACCGAGAATAGGTCTCTTGAGGTTGGGATCTTTGTCTACATCTCCGAGGTCATTGTACACTTCGTAATCGTATATTCGATCAAAGGTCTTGCGTTCGCCTTGTCCATTGCCTCGTAAATTTATCAGTTCATCTTCTCTATACTTTTTCAATCCTTCTGGTGTTTCAGATGGCAAATATGACTGTTCAAAATAGAAGAAATAGAAGAATTGATTAGGTAGTACAAATATGCATACAAATCTACATGCACACATGATAATTTTAACAATGTAACAGATACAATGTAGTATTTTTTTTGGTCTTGATTGAGAATATGTACATGTGATACTACAAATATGCATCTAGTAATTTTACTAAATAATAAGGGGTAAAATCTCATTTAGTGAAATTAGTATTTTCTCGGGCTTTGGAGAAAAGACTTATAGCAAAAGCGTTTATTATGATAATTAAGCACTTATGTATAAGTTTATATAAGTTATTTTTATATAGCAAAAAGATAACATCAAATTTAATCTTTTTTTTGTATATAATATAAGCTGATAACATCAAATTTAATTTAGGTGAACAAAGTTTATGATAAATGTCGTAAGTTGTTTTTACAAATTTTTCTAAATAGTTTGACAAAACTTTTTTTTTTAAATAGTCTGACAAAACTTATATTAATACATTGATTGAAATAAATCAATCCAAACATATTTCTATTTTTTTTTGACAAACATATTTCTAATTTTGATAACATAAATATTGATTTGATATCTTTCTAAATATTGAAATATGTTTTAGACCAGGGATGTCAATGGATATCCGTGGAGGCGGATAGTATGATATACGTGTTCGCTCTGTTGGATAAATGCGATATTTATATCCACTCCATATCCGTGCGGGTATCCGCGAATCGGGTAATCTACTGATTTTGAAATACCCGCGGATATTTACAGATATCCATGGATAATAAAAAAAAAATCGTGATTCTTATAAAAAAAATGTTATTTTAATTAATTGAAATTTGTTTATCATCTTTCTAAAGAAACAATAAAAAGATTATTAACGCATAATAATATTCATACATTTCACTTTTAATTTAACAACAAAATTCAACACATTTATTTTTCTTCTTTTCACCGAAATATAATAATATTCATATATTTCTCTTAAGAAAAAACTTCATATATTTCATTTCTAATCAAAACAAAGTTCATCAAAAAATTCTAAAGAATTTAAAAAGCTCTTTTATACTTGATAACTAAGAATATTTATATATTTTCTTATTTACTAACGGGTATGGATATTCATGGATACAAATACCACTAAATCCACATCTGTATCCATTAACTATCGGGTAGTTGAAATATCCATTTATCTTACCCGCGAATATCTATTAAACTATCCGCTCCGTGTCCGTGGCGGATTTTATTCGTGGATATCCGCGGGTATGGATATTTTTGTCATCCTATTTTAGACCATTATAAAAAATAAAATAAAAAACATTATTAAAAAAAAAAGAAATATGTTTTAGACCAATAAAAATCTACAAATTAATGGGACATGTGCAACAACAAGAATACCTTCTTCTTTCTTTTCTAGAAAAGCCAAAAAAACCTATTATTAAATAAAAACTTGGGCATAAGATATGCCAAAATACAACCCCAAGTCTATGATAAAGGGCCATCCATTAATGCACTGCTTCTATAACAACTGAAACAGATCCTAGCATCCCCACATGAAAATATTAAATCATAACTACTTCATTTTATACGAAAATACCTAACTACTCCTACTTCATTTACTATAATTGAATGACACTATCACCGATCGGATTTGGATTCATTCCGTTCAAATATTACACAATTTAGTGTTGTATTGTATTTCAGCCGTTCAATTAAAATTGGACGTATGAGATTAAATGATAGTTATTTTTATTGTATTTAATCTCAAGCGTCCAATATACAATACAACTCCAAACGTTGTGATATTTCAACGTCATCAAATCCAAATCTGTCAGGATCACCTTGTCCTACTCTCTGTTTTTTTAATAGACCACTTGTCCTATTCTTAGCTCAAGGATTTCAATTTGCCTCAAAGAAAGAAAAAAACTCACGGATTTCAATTAGTAAAAAAAACACACACACTCAAGCATTAGAGTGTACTATATATATGTTTTTAATCAATTTAATTAATTTGAACAATTGACCAATTAATTTACTTTAACTAGAATCGGCATTAATTAATAAATAATTTTTTAGCTAAATTACATTTTTGCCCTTTTAACTTTTACAAACTTACGATTTTAGTTTCACAATTTTCATAATACTCCAGTTAGAATCATGCCAATTTTGTCTTTGTTTAAGATTATATAAGTTGTCCAGTTAGAAGACCAAAAGTGTTATTATGAAAGTTTGAGAAAAAAATTAAAAATTAAGAAATAAAACAGTAAGTTTGCGAAAGTTAAAATTAAAAGTGTAATTTAGTCTATTTTTTTAATATTTTTTATTTGTAGGAATAGGAACTGTCCAAAATTTACATCACACATTGCACATCAACCATGTGCACTAGACCATACACCTTAATGCGGTGGTACATAGTCCTTTTTTAATTAATGAAGTGAAGTAATGTTCTAATTTAATTTCTATGGAGTTATTATATATTAATAATTAAGGTGAATTTATAATTTTCAACACAGTAAAATATAGTAATATATTATGGAGTTGGGGTAATGATTGAACCTTGTTGGAGAAAATGACCCTCTTATTAGGGTTGTCATGCTTGGAATGAACCCAAGAATCACAAGAAAAATTAACAGGGCCAGTGAGAAATCCATCAAGAACAATTTGCTTTATAAACATTTCCCTTCTATGCTCATTTTCCACAAGAACAGCACCAATCTCTCCAAAACTATCTGGTACTTCAAATTCAGATTCATACTTCAACTCTTGTGTTGATCGATGTGTCAAGTGAACATAACCTTTGATTCTTTTCTTTTGCAATGATGTCTCTTTTTCAAACAAAGACAAAATTACAAAGTAATGTTAAAATCATGTCAATTTTTAACATAAATTATATATTAATTAATTTTGTCTAATTAAATTACATCATAATCTTCTATATTAAAGACAAAGAAGATGTTGGGGACCCCAAGAAATATGTTCATCTAAATTTCTTAACGGATAAAGGAATATGAGATACACAACGCAGTATTATTTAAAATAAAGTACGTACTTCATTTAAAATAAAGTACGTACTTTCTTCATATTGTTAGTAAAAATTCTTTAACAAATTGTGTTTAAATAATTTTTTGGGACCAAAACTGTCAAGTTTTAAAATAGAGGGACAAATTCTGCAAAATAATGAAAATAGAAACACAAAAATTACAAATTACCATTAAAACTAATTTGTTTTACTTCTTAATTAAGTTATATGAGATCTAAAGACTCAGATAGTGCAGTATAGATCTCAGTAATTTTTCATCATGACTGTTTATTTTGAATCAGATAGTTAATTCAGATCATTTATAATGTCATACAATAATTCTGTGAAATTTGGATCTCATCAAAATACCTTCTATTAAAAGGAAAAAAAAATATCTTCATAAATAGAGAGATGAAGCTAATTAAGGTTCACATTTTTATTTATTTAATTGTTGTACCAAATTAAAAAATAATTAAATGTGTAATTATCTAAAAAATTATTAATAATTTTTTAACAAATAAATTTAGTGAATACAAACTTTTTTTTGACAAAATGATTTAGATAAAAAACTATCCTTCATCTCGTTTTTTTTATAAGAAACGATTCAGTTTTAAATTTATTGTATATTTAATGTCTTCAGTGTATATAATAAACTAAATATATCAATTATTCGATAAATCAAAAAAATCAAATGTTTCTTATAAAAAACATTTAAGGTAGTACTTTATAGTTTCTCCAAAATCATTTTAGTTTTATCAAATTCCACCAATAACTTACCAGGATCTAGCTGGGAGCTACAAAGCTCCAATAGAATTGATTTACCCAACAAATCAGTTATGTCATCAAGTCCTCTTTCTATTATCATTTCTGAGAATAACCCTCCAACTGTTGGTTGAACAGTTACTGTGGCTTGTACTTTTACTGCTTTTCTTTCTATTGCTTCTTGTTCTTCTTCACTAATAGACAGAGCTTTTATTTTGCTACATCCATTTTTACTACTAAACCTCCCTTGTTTCTTTGGATTTGTGAATAAAGGCCTTGATGAACCGACTTTAAAACATGTTTGGTTATTGCCAATGCCATTTAGACATGGCTTCTGCAAGATGAGACAATTTGGTCTTAAATTAATTTGTTGCATAAGCATTTTTCCTACTTCTATGTATTGTAGTCTCCACTAAGAGTAGAGGGAGACAATGGTTTTGATGATTCTAATTTAAATTGAGAATGAAGTGAGAGAGATAAGCTAGTAGTATATTTATACTACTTATAAATAGATTGACTGTTGAATTTAGTTCCCCACGATTTTTCTCAGTACAATTTAATACTTGAGAAATAATAAACATTCGTTGATATTTTTATATCGAAGACAATTTAATCCATGTGCTATAATATTGGGGAGTAATTTGTTCTCCATATAAAATTGTGAGTACCGTCTCAATGAACTTAACTCAGTTGGTAGGGACAAAACGTTATAAACGTAGAAGTCGGAGTTCGAACTGCGACACTCTATTTATCCACCTGTAAGGTGGAATTTTTAACCATTACACTACTTGACAAAAAAAAATGTCAGGACTAATGCGGTTTAGTTTTTGTCCGAGGACTAATTTGTCCACCATATAAAATTGTCAGAGACTAATGTGGTTTAGTTTTTTTTCTGGAAACTAATTTGGGCCAAGAGAAAATTGTGAGTGACTAAATTGAATCTTCACTATTTTAAATATGATTTTAGACCTGCCAATGCAATTGTAATATTTTTTTATTTATTTTAGTAATGCAAGTTTTTGTGTTTAGATTTTGTACCTGTAAATTCAAAAATTATTGTTTTTAGTCTATAACTTCAAAAATTTATTAGGTCACGTGGTTTGATTACATTCGGTCACATATATATGACATTAAAAACTAAAAAAAATGTACAAAATCTTAGAAACTAAACTCAAATAATAAAAGGAATTAGATTCTCACCGGCACTTTGTGCCAAGCTCTTTTTTTTTTAATTCAACGGTTATTATTCAACAAAGGAAAACAAATATAGTGCAGAAAAGAGAAAAATAAGAGATAAGTGAGTGACTAAGATGATGGTAGAAAGAAAAACATAAGAGAAAAGTTCGGAGAAGATTCAGATCCTGTAATAAAAACTTACGGAAACTAATACAAAAAACACCGTAAAATCTTAGGGTCATGTTTAAGGTTAGTTCAAGTGTAATACTATACGGGTTAAATGTGTTTTTGGTCCCTATAGTTTCACAGAATTTCATTTTTAGTCACTGAAGATTTTTTTCACACTTTTTAGTCCCTGAAGTTTTGTCAATGAGTGTTTTTAGTCCATACTTTTCAATCAACTCGTGCATATCATTCGAAATTTTAAATTTTTTTCTGCAGTCATGTTTAGTACATTATATGAATCTCTCTTACAAAAGTTTAATTTTTTTTAACAAGAGATAAATTAAATATGAATTTTTTAGTTTTTTGCACATAAAAATTCATAAATAATTCATCTTATGTTAAAAAATTCTAAATTTTTATCGGAGATGTTATTATAATATTATAAACATGAATACAAAGAACCGTTAAAAAATGTGAAAGTATACAAGAGTTTGATTAAAAGTAGGGACTAAAAATACTGACTGACAAAACTTCAGGTACTAAAAAGTGTGAAAAAAATCTTCAGGGACTAAAAACGAAATTCTGAGAAACTATAGGGACCAAAAACATATTTAACTCATACTATGGTCATGTTTCAAATGGTACTTCAGGTCCTTTCTATATGGTAAGGGCTTCTATTGTGGCTGTTTTTATTTTTTTTTCATTGGAAATGTGACAGCTCTTGAAGCTGGATTACAACTGGAATTATGACTATATTTTGTAAAATATTGGCGATGTCCCTTTTGGCTTGAATGTGATTTTCTTGTTTGTATAGATAGATAGGGTAGTGATTTGCATGCAATTGTGTTCTCAAATATAGAAGTTTTCTTTTTTTGCTAAAGCAACTCAATTATAGAAGTTGTTGTCACTCATAGTCATATCTCTAACTTCTTTTCAACCTTGATTTTTTCGTAAAACTATTTTATCCCTAAAATAAATAATGTTTCAATTTTTAATACAATACTACATATAATTTTATCCATTTTAATAAGACCATTATGTAATTTTTTTTATCAAAGACCATTATGTAATTTTAAACCACGTTTATTATTTCTTTATTTTACCATATTATTTTAATTTTTTTATATACTTTACAATAACACTATGATAAAATATAAATAAATTCGTCCACGGTGTTAACTCAACTGAAAAAATACCAAAATTATTAGGCTAATTAAAGATCATAACCGGGTTCAAATCCCGATTTCCTCACTTATGTGTGTGAGGATATAATGACTTTGTCATTTTGTCTATCTATAAAAAAAAACATAAATAAAAATTTTGTCTCTTAAAAGATAAATTTATAAAAATACATCAACTATCAATAAATTTATTACTATTACTAACTTTCTTAATTTTCGTGATTTGGTCGATAAAATCATATATTTAAGGACTAGGTTAATACTATTTTTAAATATTATCTCTTTGATTAATACTATTTTTGTTAATTATTTTTATTTTACTTTGATGATAATAATGAATGTGCAAAAACCTATTAAAAAGATAAATTTCAGCAAGAAGCTAAAAAATTAGCATACGTGGGATCTTAAAATATTCACACATGAATTTGTTTGGGTGCCAATATGTAGTAGGTAAACTTTATTTTAAAATAAATTTATATAAAATATGATATGATACTGTATTTTATCTACAAGATAATGGTAGGGGTGCTCGCGGCGCGGTTTGATTCGGTTTTGAGCATAAAAGTTATCCTATCCGCGAGATAAAAATACATGTCGTTCGATTGGATCGGTTGATTTTTAAAAAGACATCCAAACCAAACCAATGCAGTTAGGGTTGGTTCGGTTTGTGCGGTTTATCGCGATATAAAAAATATAACAATATTATCAACTTGTTACAAAATAAACATAGGAAATTTTAATTTTATTTTATTGTTTACATGATATAATATGCATATACAAAAATTAGATATATATAAGAACTTATTTTTGATGTCAACGGTATAATTCTGGATCGCGTGAAATGATATGTTTTGACAAACTATTATTATATGGACTCAATTTGCATTGGACCAAAGTTGGACTAGGTAATAGGTTGATTGCTGCTAGTTGATAGAATTAAATTAACTACTCAATTTGGGTTACTTGAACCTAAGTTGGACTAGGTAATAGGTTGATTGCTACTAGTTGATAGAATTAAGTTAACTATTGCAGTTTTGTTCGATTTTCTAAAATTAAAACTGCAAACCAAATTAAATCGCGCGATTTAGAAGAAAAATGATCCGTGCGATTTTTACTAAATACAATTTTTTTGAGATTTTACTTTTGGATTGGTTCGGATACGATCACCCTTAGATAATGGTACTCAATTACTAAATTGGAGATGCGGGCACCTCCCGAAATTGAGATAGTAAATATTTGTAAAAATATGTACAATGTGTTAAGATTTAAAATATGAGTTGAATATGTTTTTAGTTTCTACATTTTGGCAGACTTTTAAAAATAGTTCATATATTTTTATTATTATATTTTTAGTTCCCACATTTTTTCGTTTCCAACATTGGTCCATACTATGAAATTTAGGTTGACTAGACATACGAAAAATGTTATATAGATGCGACATGCACAAAGTGTAAACATTAAATGAATCTGTGAGGTATCTATATGACATTTTCTGTCTGTCCAATCAACCAAAATTTAATATTAGGGACCAATGTTGAAAAGTGAAAACAATGAAAATGTGGGGGGACTAAAAATATAATATAAAAAATGTATGGACTATTTTTAGAAGTCTGCAAAAATGTAGAGACTTGAAATTTGAAACATATTTAACTCTTAAAATATTCATCCAAAAAAAATATTTAAATATTTAACTTTTGGAATAATTTTTTTTATAAATAGAATTCTTTAAGAGTACCCAAAAACACTTGTTAACCAAGTCTTTGTTAATTTTTATTTTTTCAAATTTAATTTATTGCTGAATTTATGTTGTAAAAATAAAACATTGAATTAGAAAAAAAGATTGAGAACACGAATTATAAAATTTAAAACGTTAGTTTTGGTCTATGATGCACGGGTACTCCGTTTGAGGAAAAGTACCGGGTACATATCCGTACCTTAATTTATGTTCATACACATATATTAGTTTTTCTAAAAATGTCGTACCCCGTATCGGTACCCGCACTTAGGCAACGCAGGTTTTGGTATAATATGAGAAGAGCATGGACAATAATATGGTGCTTTACATGTACTTATAATCTTATCAATAGAAGGTTATGATTGATTATTTAAATATTGCACCGTGGCCATATGAATAGCTTGCTCACTGTAGAAGCCGCCCATACTAGTAATTATTACTCTCTCCGTTTCATATTATAAGTTAAAAAAAATTGATTTTTTTTGTCCCAAATTATAAACAAAAAAACCAACTTTTATCATTTTCAAGATTTACTTTTATTCATTCTCATAAAAGCAAATGCAAATTACATTTAATTTACTCTTTCTTCTTTTTCTCATAATCAATCAAAATTTTTTTTACATCTCCCCATAAAATTTATTTTAAGGAAAACACAATATTATAGGACGTAGGGAGTATGTTGACAAGTTAGAGCAGCTTTTGGTTTTTTCCAATAATTGTTACAATTGCTCCACTCTTCCATATCTAGTTTATTTTAAAAGATTTTGTTGGTGATACGCATGTTTTTCATTTATTTTATTTTATTCTATCTTTTTTGTCCTTTATGGTTATATTTTCCTTTATTTTATCAATATAATATTATTGATTTTGTGAATCACAAATCAATTCAATATAACAAAATTTATTTGACAAAAATGACCAACTTAAAATCTATAAAAATAAGTTACTAACTAGAAATTTTTAAAAAATAAAGGATGAATTTAAAACCTAAAATAAAAATAAAGATATGGTAATAAGCCGATAAATTTTCTACATGGTAGTAGAGTAAACTTTCAATGTGGGACTATTTTCACGGTTGTTTCAAGTACATAGGTGCTATTATTTTTTTATGCACATATATCATGCTTCTTTTTTCTTGCATACTCACGTACGTTTGCGATTTGTATATATATAATAAAATAAAAATGTCAATATGAATCGTTATTTGATTCAGTGGTGATTGTCGCTGAACTTGGTATGGAGGACCACCGTTTGATCCCCACAACTGCGATCGAAAAGAGGCTGGAACCACTTGATGTCAGAATTGACCCCCCGAATCAGATTAGACTGGTGGTGAAAACCAAAAAATAAAAAATAAAAATGTCGAGCTGAGTCATGAACCAAATGAGTCAAACTATATATACTAGTTTAAGTTCGGTTCATTTATTTAACGAGCTTAATTTTCAACTTAAGTTTGACTCGTTTCGTTTGGCTCATGAACTAAGTTCAACGAATTAATTACCGAATCGAATATCAAACAATTTTCGAGTTGATTCAGTTCATTTTCAGCCCTAGGTGTATCTATTGCATAAAATACTTTTCTAACCTTGGTTTTAATGTTTATATTTTTAATCAAGGTATATTTGTAAAAACATTCAAAAAGGGACAGTTGGTTTGGATTTTTATTTGTTTTTCTTCTTATAATAAGAACAAGAGAGAATATAAATAAAAATTGTATTTAATAAAAATGAGTATCGTAAAGGTAATTTAATTAATAATTATTATATTCTTTAAGTAAGAGGAGTTTTAAAATAAGAGTGTGAGAGGACTTAATGCTGACAGTTAGATCAAAGTGTACGGTGGGTATTAAAAGATTCAATTACACATGATTTTTTTTTTTTTAACTATTTTTTCTCCCAAATCTCTTCTCCTTCCTCGTGCTCTGACAGATAAAGCCATCTCCATAATTCTTGCCTTTGCTTTTTCTCAACAAACTGGGCTAAACAGAAACTAATATCTTACAAATTGATTGTTATGGTTTTGTTATCTCAATCCATGTCAATTAAAAACCCCTTATTTTCAACTTCAAATCTGATTAGAAACAACTCATAAACTAGAAAGCCATGGATTTTAAACAAGAATGGGTTAGGTTACTTTTGTTTGCTTAATTTTTTTGGGAACCTAACAATTTTTATTTGTAAAATAAAGAAGAAAAAATAAAAAAGCATATTCATGAATAAATGGGTGTGATGGTGTGTTCCCTTTTGCAAAAACCAATTCAAAATTTCTTATGATATGCTAGAATCTAAATTTAATTTGTTAATGGTAGATGCATGTTTTGACTTTTGATGATTAGTAGAACAAGCCAGAATGTGGAATTAGATTTCCATGGGTGGGAGAGTTTGATAGGTCCCCCACCATGCACAAGTATTCTTTACCGTCAGATTATGAGGTTCTATGATTGTTATAATGGATCACCAACACCTTATCCTTATACATTATATTTCTCTCTTTCTTTTTGTCGTCTCTCTCCGTTGGATCACAACCACCATATTTGACTTCCTTTTAATAACTTGACACCCATACACTCATCTTCCTCTCTGGTCATCTCTACTCCAGTGTTTTATTATTATTATTTTGAATTTTTACAACACTCACCGCATCTCCTTAAACCAGTTTTAATTGTTCACATAATTTGCTAATTGTTGTCATGAAATTAGAACGATGATTCCTAAAAAACCCAAAAAGTAGGAAATTAATTATACCAGTACAACATGAACTCATAATGAAAAATAAGAAAACCCATGAACTTCAAGGTGAACCCAAAAAACAGAAACAAAATGAACCTTAAAAGTAATAATTAAAAAAAAATCACTTCATTCAATTAGCTGAGAACTCTGCCAAAGATAAAAATTAATAATTTTAGAAAAATCAATTAACTTAATCTTTTCTTATTTATCTTTCTTGAACACTTTCTAAAAATTTTGTTTCTTATAGTTGGAATTGGAATTGTAGATTTATTGGGTAGAGATAATTTGTTGAAAGGAAGGGTTGAAGAAATGTTCCGATCAATCACCACCGTCAACAACATCGGAACTCTGGATTAGCGAAAATTTGAAATTTGAAAAAAGTTAATAGGAGATTAAATTGAAAAGTTTTGTGTATTAATTATTGTTAATTTAAAGAAAAAATAGAGGGGGTGATTGTGAGGAAGAAGAAGAAAGTAACAGTCAGACAAGAACAAGAAAACCAGATAGATGAGAGAGATGATGGCAATTTGGCAAGAGAGAGAAGAAAAAAGTATAAGGTACAGATGGTGCATGATATCATCATTCATCTAACGGTTAAGATCACTTGCTCACAATGGGAGACCTAATTCACTTGCCCACCCTAGAATCCGCCGGAATGGATGCACAATACTACACTCCCACTGTTTAATGAGTGTTGTGTTTCTTTTAATGATCAGATGTTGTGTTTCTTTTACTGAGTGTTTTAATCTCCACCTTTTGTTTTAATCCAAAGGCTAATATTCAACTCTCTCATATCTCAGTATAAGAGTCCTCTCATTTGAAAGCTCCTATATATATATATATATATATATATATAAATATATGTAGTTTGTGAATCGGCCTACTATACTAATGAACTCAAAAATATGAATATACCAAGTCAAGACTTACCAAAATAATGTAAATGTCATACCATAACAGCTTATCCATGTTCACATCATATCTATCTATAAATTACAAACAAAATAGTTAATGGTTTATTTATAATTTTGATACACTTTAAATTTTGATAAATCTAAATGGTGTGAGTGTGATAACAATCTCACACGTTTAAAAATAAAAAATACTATTTACTCACGTGGTCGTACACATGCATTCAAATGACGCCAACCAATAATGGTCCTTTTATTTTCCTTACTCATTCCAGATAAAAACAATCATATACGATGCATACTCCAAATGGTGTCATATAGAGTGGTCACAAAGAGATTGATTGAATCAAAAGGAATGGGACCCATGATATGTTAAAACTTTGGATCATGAGTTTGGATAGAGGATTTAAGGAGGATAATTAACATTAGGGGTAATGAGAGTCAATTCAAAAACAAAACTGCAAATCGAACTAATTCAAATCATAAACTACATTTGTTTTATATGAATTTGGATGATATTTTTACTAAATTGTGCAATTTAGTTGACGGTTTTCATTTCATAAAACTGGACTAAACCGAACCACAGTTTAAACTTAGACAAATGATAACGAGTATCTTCGGGGCCCTCTTTAAGCATTAAATAGTAAGTCTACTACCACTATAATAAATTATTCTAACATAACCACTAATTCAGTGGGTTCTTTTGTCTTTATCATAATTTTAATTATATTTTGTTAAAATAAATTATTTTAATCATCAATTAGTGAGTTTTTCATCACCCAATACTAAAAAAGCTGCAACAAGGTATGATACGTTTCTCAACTTTGACTCACACTTTCTTCATTTAAAACTTTAGGAGGGTAGGTGTACCAATATAATTATCATCTATTAGCCTTTTACATGCATGCATAATACTCCGAATATTAGCAATAAGGTATTGTATATTGCTTTGACAATAAAATACTAACAAGGTAAAAACATTATTCCAAATATTATAATATTATGCATGTAGGATGATATCATTTTTTTGCATGCATGATACGACATTAATTTTACTTTTATTTTATGACACTAATTTCACTTTTATTAGGCCTAAAACTTCAACCGTAAAAATACAACAAAATTAAAATTCACATCAAGCATATAAAATAAATTAAAGAATTATTCTATAGAAATATCATATTCACATCATGACTTTTAAAAAATTTAACAAAACGAGAATATAATTTGTTTCTACAAATATAAGTACATGAAGTTGCAGTGAATTCTGTGAAAAAAATTACTCATGAGTTTTTAAAATTTTATTATTTAAAGTATACTTTTTTAAAACCTGCAACGGACTTAATGTTTCCGACAATATATTCTATAGAACTACCAAATTAATGTTTGTATTTTGAAAATACTCACAAATTTTCAAAATTTTATCAAATCAAATTTATAATATAGAGACATACAAATTTGTTTCCGACAATAGAATTAAGTAATAACTCTGCAACGAGTGCAATGAAAATATTTAACGGGTTTTCACATATAAAATAAATAAATATTTTATAAAAAATACTACACTAATGTTGGTATTTTGCATGTATTCATGAGATTTTAAAATTTTATCATATCAATTTTGTTATATACATAAAATTGCAACGGGCGCAGTGCAAATATTTAACGATTTTTTACATATAAGGAAACAAATATTTTATAGAAATATTATATTCATATTAATATTTTAAAATTTTTTCTCATGGGTTTTCAAATATCCATCTGATCAATTTTATATATAAACTATGAATCAACATAAAATATAAATCCATTTTTACAAATAAGAGCATAAAATTCATGAAAGACCTCGCACGGGTCTTTTACTAGTTTTTTATAGAAATTTCATGCAAATGTGTAAAGTCAACGCATTGGAAATTGTGGCGTTTAACTTTTTAAAAAAAAAAGTTTCTTTAAATGGAATGCTTACAGAGTGCCCCAGTGGCACTATTTAACAAGACCCTTAAACTTAAGTTTTTATTATATTCCAATATACATGGCAAAATTACCAAGTCAACACACAAATTAATGAGTCCAGAGAACATTTTCAATTTCGTTCACGATTTCACATTAAATAAACAATTTATATTGGTATTGTGTTTAATGAGATTTAGAGTATTAATAGGACTTATTTAGAACTTTTAAAGAGGGTGTTGAAGAGATTGAATGTTTATTAAGTACTATTTTTTTAAAAAAATATATAAGTTGGTCCATTGTGGATGATGCTCTAAAATTGTTTGGTACTGAAATATTGTAAATCGCACCAACCGAACCAATCCAAGCAATGACTTTTTAAAAATTAACCGAATTAAACCGAACCACATGCATTTTAATCTCACTGTTAGGATAATTTTTATACTTCAACTGAACCAAACCGTACCACAAGCACCCTTAATTAATATGCGATTTTGACAACCTTTAATTTAATTCATTTTTTTTTTTAAATTTATTCATTGATTTTCATATTTTCTTTTATTTTTCCTTTCTTTCCACTCGATCAAACACACTATTAATGTGATTCATATTTTGTTTTTGAATTTTTTTTTTTAAAGTAATTTGTGAAGAAGGTATAACATGGATGACTATCTAGTTTCTTTTTGAGTAGCTTTGACTTGCCGATGGAGAAATTTTAATGGATCGTTGATATGCAAAAGTATTATCATTTAGTAGTAGTAGGTAAAAAGAAAAGTCTTGAATTTAATAGATCTCTCTACTAATTTTTTTAAAGTGAAATAAATATAAATATTTTTGTAAGTGTTTTCTAGGCTTATAAAATATTTCCTAACCTTACAATATTGAAGCACCATCTTCTTATTCTAAATTTTTATTTAAAAATAAAGTCCTAAAAGATTTTTTGTGGTGGTTTAAACTGTCAAAAAACAGTAACCATAAATATCTTTATTTTTATAAAAATAATTACTATAAATATTGTTTTTCTTATATATATATATATATATATATATATATCTTTATCTTTAAGATATTTTTTTTAGTTTACAAGAAAGCTGCGGATCGGACCTAGGATCTCTAGCATACCCATACCGTGTTTTCGGTTTCTCCCGATCGCAGTTACAGGTACCGAACCGTATTTCTTTATATTTTTTTCATCCAATCAAATTTCCAGATATTTTTTTGTTTACAATGTTGCTAAACCTCATTCATAATATCCAAATTTCTCACCACTAGACCAAACTTAGTGGCTTGAGGAGTAAATAATTAAAAGTATAATAAAAATAACATTAAATATTTTATTAATATAATAAAGTGACTTATAATTTAATATAATTTTTTTTCTCAAAATAATTTATATTTTATTAATAATACGGAGACATCGTAGTATACATTAAAATCCAAAATTTTCCAAGATTGTATATGTCTTTAGAAAAAATCACGGACCTATGAATTGGAGAACAATATGTCAGCTCCAATATGAATATGAATTATGAATATATCCAAGCTATGTAGACCCAACGTCTCATGTTCAAATTTTGGAGCTAGTTATATTATTGCCACGAGGCTATCGAGGAAGAATATAAGGACGATAACATATTAATAATTTAATAGCTATAGTTTAGGTTGTTTTCTTTCTTTTCTTGTGTGATAAATAGTGATAATCATTAATTCAATTATTATAAAATGACATTAATAAGTTACTATCATACAATCTCTTTCCGCATAATTGGCTTGGAGAAAAAGAAAAAAAAACTAATAGTTGGTTAACTTATGGTGATTGACATTAAATTTGGTTGAAAGGGCCACAGTTCGATCCCTGCAACTGTAATCGGGAGGGGACTGAAATCACGTGATGTCAGAACTGATCGCAAAACTATATTAAACTGGTGGTTAAAGTCAAAAAAAGAAGAGAGAATTAGAGAGAAATTGAATGAAATAGATACAGTAATATGAAATAATTTTAAGTTAAAATTAAGAGTCATGCTAAACAATGTCCCCGAAATACTTACTATTTTTTAAAAATATTTTTAAAGTATTGAATGCATAAGCTTCAACCGTTTCACTTTTCTCTAAAGTTGATAAGTATTTGAGAGAATACAACTAAAAAATAAATTAATCCATCTTGTTATAAAATTTTGACACTCTTGCCCATTTTTTAGGATTTTGTTACCCTACATTCTTAAAAAAAAAACTCAATTATGTACTCATTAATATTTCTCTCGGATTTGAATTCTCTACATTTAAAAATCCCTACATTCACTAATATTTAGTGCAAAAAGTTAGGAGAGATAAATAAGAGAGATAATAAGATAAATTGAATTATATTCTTTAATCAACTTCTCTTATTTTTTTTCTTTTCAAATTACAATTATATTATTTTTTTAAAAATCCCATCATTTTTCTCTAAATTTTTACATTTTAATCTTTAATCAACTTCTCTTATTTTTTTTCTTTTCAAATTACAATTATATTCTTTTTTTATAATTTGAACGGCATAAATTCTAATATTATTCTCTTAATTTCTTTTACTTCATAATATGAATGGTCTAAGAGTCTACATTATTATCTTAATTTCTTTTACAATTGAGAAGATTTATTCTCCATAATTTAGTCACACATATAAGTAAAAATAAATAAATTAAATAACATATTTTTAAAATAATTAAATAATATATATTTTTAAAATAATTAAATAATAGATATTATTATGAAGTGTAAATATTTTTCCTACTTAAGTCTTATCTAAAGAAATCTATGGGCTTGAGTTTGTGGTGGATAACATAATACATATGTGATATGTCCTTTGCCAATTGGCACATATAAAATCATAGTGATTAAAACAAAAAAACACGTTTTCCAGCTTTAGCCCGTGGGGACCGTGCATGGTGTCATTGTCATTTGTCACCTTTTAATTTGATGCCTTTATATATATATAATACTGCCGGACTTAATTTTGGTTAAGTAATTTGGTGTTTAAAAAATTAAGATGGATAAATGATTTGATCGACATTCGAACTCCGACTCTTTGGTTGAAGAGGGACTTGCTATAGCAACCTTTTACTCCCGGTGTATGTGAAAAAGAGTGCGGACCATTTTTTTGGACGAGCTAACCGAGGCTACCTTCAATCAATTGTGATGTGAGGTAAGAACAATTCGGTCTAACTTTCCACGTTGGGTTAAAGATTAGCCCTTAGTCCTCTGTATATATAACGTAATGCCTTACCAACTGAAATTAGTTTAGGGGACTTTGTTTGACTTAATTTATACCAAATGTTATTGACAAATCATATTTTTTTAATCAGTCACATTAATATTATTTTCTCTTTTTGACAGCATTTGAATTATGGACCTCCTATTCTCTCTTTATTTTTTGAGCTCAAAGTAGTTGCGCGATTCAATCAATATGACGAATTACTATTTTAATGTTTAAAATTGTAGTTTATAGTTACAATGTTTTTTCTAAAAGTTAAAAATTTATTGAAGAAAATAAAATCTGGAGGACGTACGTAAACGTAACCCAGAAAATAAAAATTAAAATAAAAGAAAAAGAAAACTTTATAATTTTCTTCCCCTTTAACAAGTATTATATAGTTGAACTTTCTTTAGCATATTTTTTCTTTACCTTAGAAATCACTTCTATGAAGGTTCTTCCCTTGCATTAAAACGATTTTGCAGATTTATAACAATTGTCGTTGTCTTTTGTTCATCAATATATATCCTATATGTGAATGGCGGAGTCAGAAAATTTACAACATCTAGGAAAAATCACAGTTTTAGACAAAAATCTCAGTTTGGCACTGAAAAATATCAATTTGGAACCAAAAAAATTTCATTTTTGCCTTAAAAATCTGAATTTTGCCCTAATCTAATCCTTAAAATATCAAAAAAATCTGCCAGAGCCGGGGCACTTGCCCGGACTGGCCGGACAGTGGATCCGCCACTGCCATATGCTTAGTTTCCTTTAGCATTTATATCCTTAAAATTTCACAATGTCTCCAAGTTGTGAGCAACGTTGGGATATATGTATATTATCATCGCTAACAATAATATTAAAAAATGCCCCACCCACTAAAAAATGGGAGATCTCGAACATAATCGTTATAAGAAATCGTTGAAGAAAGCGTTGAAGAAATCGAGAAAACGAAATCGAAGTGTTACCTGACGGTGGAGGGAGAGAAGCGACGATGGGAGTGAGGAGAAGGTTTCGGTGGGTGGCGGAGGGAGAGGAGTCTGGCGGTTTCGCTTTGGTTTAGAGGCGTTCTTCATTTGTGAAAAATGAAAAGGAAAAGCGCGAAGAAATAAAAATTGGATGTAAAACGGCTAGAGGGAAACTGGAGCGGTATAGTAGAAATTAAAACACATCCCATTTTCAGGGGTTTAAAACCCACCCAACATATATATATATATATATATACACAGACACACGAATATTTTTGGTCCAACACATCACTTTTATCAAACTTAGGGGGTTTCACTAAACCGCCGCAAAAAAACCGCCATTAAAAGGCACATTTTTTGTAGTGTTATTTGTCACTGTTGTTCCTCTGCTTGTTTTCTAATTCTACTTAGATTTGTAGCATTTCTCAGTACCAGAATATGCACCGAATCAATAGTGATACTTAGTAATATTATCACTTTCTCATGAGCATCTTCAACATATAGATCATTATGAATCTAGGGCATAGATAATTTTGGCTGAGTGTTGTTACTCGTCACAAAAATATCATTAAATGAGACTTCATATATTTGAAAGTATCAAAATTATAAACATATTTGTAAGTTTCTTTTAAGGTGAGAAGGTCTACTTGACCCTTTCATAATTTGAGGTGTTTGTAGATCAACCAATGACAACAAGCCACACACTACAAGAAAAACTGTCTATACCCACGGCTTTTCCTTGGGTACATAATGTTTACCCACGGCATACCCACAGCTTGGGTCTGTGACATTTTGCTTCATTGGTAATTCCTTGGGTACATAAGTGGATTTGTATGTGGTAGGCACAACTAACTTGTAACAAACTTTTAGATTTGCATGTGAATTTACATATGGTTTATTCTCATTAGTAGATGGATAAATACCCTCAAATTATGCAGGAATAGATTAAAAAAAACCTTCTTTTAATAGTCATTTTTTATCCTCCATTTTATCCACCGGTTATAATGCACTAAAAAATGGAGGTATATTCAAAAAAGAAAAATGCTATTTTGTAAGAAAGACAAGAATCTTATGTAGCGTGTAACTCTTCCAACCAATGATGTCAGAACCGGACCGGCCGGTCGGACCGGGAACCGGTGGTCTTAGCGGTTCGGTTGGGCCTAAAAAACGGCCAGACCAAGAACCGGGAACAAACCGGTTGAACCAGCGCGGAACCGGTAAAAACCGGAAAACCGGCGGTTCGGCCGGTCTGGACAATTTTGCCTTTTTTTTTTATTTTAAAATGATCAACACATGTTATTTTGAAACAATTTTTTATTTTTTTTATAAAAACAAAACATCAAACTTTGTTTAGTTAATTTTTTATGCCATAAATAGAAATGAAGATTGAGTTTTTGGTCTTTTTAAACTCTTCATATATAAATTTTGGTCTATCTAAAAAAAATACAGAAAACAAAGAACAGAGACTGAGTTTTTTTTCATAAGCTCAAAGAGATGAATACTCCATTCACATGTATATATTATCAAAAGAAAAGAATTAATAACAAAAGAAAATAAAAGAAAAAAGAGGAAGTAACAAGCAGATTAATGAATTGATAAAAAAAAAAAAAAAAAAAAAGCAGTAGAAACAAGCAGAGAAGAAGAAGTAGAATCAAGCAGGTGAGAGAAACAAATAGATGGTGGGCGGCTGACTTCCCCCAACTTAGCTCCTCAATTTTATAGTAGCATTTTAGGGTTATAATAAGTGGGTTTGGGGCATAATGTATAAGAGCTAATTAAACTTAAAAATATTAACACAACTAAAAATAGTCATGTATGCCAACTTTTCTTTATACTAATGTAAAAAAAAATGTATTTTTTTATTGTATAAATATTAAAAATATCAAACATATTAAAAAGTATAAAATATTTAATAATGTGAAATTAATACGAGTATTATTTTTTTGTAAGTATAATGTGAAATTCAAAGTAATATGATTTTAATATTATAAAACTATAATTTTTTATTAAATTTTGTTTTATATATTATAAAAAAAAATATAGTTAATTAAAAGCGGTCCGACCCGGTTGAACCCCGGTCCAACCAATTGAACCTTGAACCGATAAGCTCACCGGTTCGATGACCAGTCCGGTTCTGAAAACCTTGCTTCCAAGTTCGAACCGATAATCACCCACTCTCCTATATATGGTAAGTCAAAATCTAATTGGTCAGATTCTCTAATTTTGTAGATTCTTTTCTTTTTGTTTAAATTATTCTTACTATAAATAGCATTGCTCTTAAAAAAAGGAATTATAACTGTTATTTTGATGTAATTTAGCTATAATTTGATGAATTAAAAATGTAATTTGAGTGATCAAGATTTTTGGTAACATATTTTGATGAAAAGATGAGATATGGTAATCATATAATCATATCCAAATACAATGATTGAATGATCAAGATTTTTTATATAAAGATTTTTTTGCCAAGATTTCGATTTTGTACGTAGTACGTACATTGATTTCATTAAAAAAAGGCCAACAATTGCTAGAACTAAAACTCAATTGTATATATGTGGAGGAAATTTTGGTTTACCAAATAATTTTCAATTCCTTCTAATAGAAACATAAAATAATTCTTGACAAAAAAAAAAACATAAATAATTTGTCTACCAAAAAAAAAATTCTATTAGATTTATGACCGGCTGTGTTGGATATATTTTCTTTTTTTATGGAAGTGTGTTGGATATATTTGTTGGGTCTTCAGAAGACTTCTAATATAACGAGGCAGTTTGATTTCTTTGTTGAACTATAAATTTTGATGTTTTATAAATCTTCTTCATATTATTTCACTTGACACTTGCTTCATGTGCTAAAGATCTTATCATAAAAACCGTTGCTTTTTAAATATTGAAGGCAACGATTGGAAAGACAGTTGGGAATATTCTAATATGGTCATGTGACCAAATATAAATCTTTTAGTCACTCTCAGAAATTCACTTTTTTATTTTATTTTTTAATTATATAATAAATAATCAAAAAATCATGTGAGTGTGATTATATGATCACGTGACCATGTAAGTCTTTCTCATACCGTAGTTGATGAAAAGAATGGGTTCCATGCGGGGTCCGTTTAGATCAATGAACCATTACATGGATTAATTCATGGTGGACAAATAATGTGTGATATGAAGCAAGTGATTTTAATTTATTTTACTATCTTTATTCTATTAAATCACCAAACTAGTCTATGACATTATAAAACACTTTTTTTTTTTTTTTTTGAACGGCAAAAAACTAATATTATTATTATAGATAAGGCAACGCACAGCACAAGACGTGCTCTACTGCCACAAGAAGAGCCAACAACAACAAACCAAACCTAAAGAACCAACCACAAGGCCTAAAATGAACAAGCTAAAATGAATTAACACCACAAAAAAGATCCTCCCTAGCACAAGGTGTGCCAAGAAGAAACTCACCAGTTTACAAACGTAATGGAAACACTACAAGGAAAGAAAGATCTTAAGTAATGCCCATACAAGCAAAGGGACTTGACCATCACATGTGAGAATTGACACCGACATTGACATTATTGGCTTTCATCCTCCAAAGTAAGTGCAATTTGACTTTGTCTAACATTTGGTGGATAGTCGTTGCCTCGACCTTAAAGATTATATTATTCCTTTTGTGTCATATGACCCAAATGCAACATAACCAAATGAGCCGCAAGAGAGAACGACGGGCTCGCTGCCTTCCAGAAAGATGAATGAACTGGATAAAGTGTGATCATGTAGTGAGTTCTGAGTAGCTGGTACTATGCCAATCCAAGAACACCGACCGCGCCCCACAATGGAGCAAAAACCGAATAGGAAAGAAACAAATGATGAGTTGTCTCCAGGCCGCCACAACCATGCACACACAGTTGAAAATCTTGAGGGATGATATTACGCGTCACCAAGTTGTCTTTGGTGGGAAGCCTGTTGCGGAGTAGCCTCCACGCAAGGAGAGAAACCTTCATGGGTACCTGTTTATGCCAAATTAAATCCGGAGTAGCATCTGCTCCATGCGAGGCTGCATGAGTGAGAAAAGTATATGCGTCCCTCACCGAGTAGCCATTGTTGATGTCATGCCTCCAGACCCACTTATCCGAAATGTTAGGCTGCAAAACAACATTAAGAAGTAAAGTCCTACACTCCGCTAGCTTCTCCTCCTCCCAAGCCCACAACTGACGGCGCCACTGCCAGGCCGCCCCTCCATCCTCCCACCCTAACTCACACATAGCGTCCACCGTGCTCGTCCGATGGATAGACAAGTCAAAAAGTCGCCTAAGTCTTACACTCAGAGGCACTCCCCCTAACCACGGGTCCGTCTAAAAGAAAGCGCCCTTCCCATCCCCGACCCTCCGTTCAACGCTCTCCGTGAACCATCCCGCCGCCCCCCACCCCACACTCACCGTCTCGAATTCTCGAGACCTCCCTCCACCACGAAGAACCGCTCCGCCCCCCCACCAACAGCCTCACTGCCTCCTGTCATACCCCAAATTTTGTCCCCACTTTTATTATTATATAAATTATTGCCGCATTTTTCTTCAAATATGTGATGTAGCCCATTTGGTAGTGAAGAAAGTCTTTAAGGAGTTGTGAGTGTGAGGTCTTGTGTTCAAATCCTGGTTTTTCCATCTTTTTACTTTTTTTTATTTTATTTTGTCTTTCATTCAAAAAACCACAAACTACTTTCTATTTTTTAATTTTAGTTTTCTATTTATTTTAGACTTTTATTTATTTACTTGTAATTGCTACTATAAAAAGTCATAAAAACCCAAAAAAGTCAAAAGAGCAAAAGGGGAGAGAATTCATGAGCATTGAAGAAAGAATCAAAACATAAGAGGAAGTTTATCATTCACTCATAAACCCCACTTAATTCATACAATTTTCTTCCAAAAACCATCAAAACCTAATCTTGTACATATAAATAACAAGGAAAAAAATACTGGTTAGGGGGAGAGGAACACAACAAGAGCAAAAGAACCAAAAAAACAACATGCAGCCTTGCTGCATATTTGAGTTCATCATCATCATCATCCTCCAACATTAACACCAACAACCAAACCTCCATAAAAAACCACAATCACCATATTCATTCATCAACATCATAACCACTCGTCACTACCCTTTCAAGCCTTCTTCCACCATATACCATCAACTCCACTATAACCATCACAACCACATAACCTCCTCATCATCTACCATCAACACAAGTTAATCCACACCAACAATCACTGTAATAACAACGACAACCACCACTTTTTTTATAAAAAAAAACACCATTTTCTATCCATAAACCCACCACCCATTATTAGAGGTCCAGCAATCAAATAAAACAAAAAAAAGAATAGAAATAATAAGAAGAAAAACAGAAATAGAGAAGAAGAGGTGAAGAAAGATCTTCGCTGCCGCTGTTGCACTGTTTTAGAGTCGTCATCATGCACCACCGTCATCGTCGCACTCGCCGGAATAGTTGTTGGGATCCCTGTTCCATTCTTCTCAGACGGTCGATTTCTCTCTCGGTTGGTCGATCTCTGTTCTTGCGTTTTGGGTCTGTTTCTACTTTCTATCAATAATTGTTTGGTTTGTTTGCTTATTTATTTATCTTGTTTTATTTTATTATATTTTCATATTTTGTCGTTACTTTATTTTGTAATTTGATTGAGTTTTGGTTTGTTTGTTTGTTTGGTGTGGGTTGTAGACCCAATTCAATTTTACATTCTCTTTGACACTAACTAATAACAACTAAAAGCATATAAAATAAAAGAAATAAATATTGAGAGTTAATCGACTGAAAAGGGAAAAATTGGGTAGACACCCGACGCTCCCTCGAATACGGAACGCGAGATCCCCATCTCGATTACGTTCAAAGTGTCTGTCTTTCGATTAAATTCTTAATAAAACAAAAATAACAAAACAACAAAAACATCAATTCTAATTCTTTCTTTTAAAGCATTAAACATCAAATAGTTTTTTATAATAAATTTGGATTAAAAAGAGATTGGCGAATGTACATTCGTTTGTCTCTCGAACAATCGGGGGCTTAGCGTCACGCTTTGTCGACGGATTGTTCGTCTTCCACATAAATAACTCTTCAACAAAAAATCGCGGACGAAAGAGATTGGCGAATGTACATTCGTTGGTCTCTCGAGCGATCGGGGGCTTAGCGTCACGCTTTGTCGACAAACTATTCGTCTTCCGTGTAAACAAATTTTAATAAAAAATCTTGGATTGAGAAAGAGATTGGCGAATGTACATTCGTAGGTCTCTCGAACGATCGGGGGCTTAGCGTCACGCTTTGTCGACAGATTGTTCGTCTTCCGCACCTAAAAATAACTCAACTCATCAAATCATTTTTGCCCCAACGCATCAAATAAAAAAAAACAAATCATTTTCTAAAATAAAATCAACCAACCAATCAAACATTTTCTACCCAGAACTGCGTGTAGCTTTGAATTTCCCATTGCACCCGGGAATACGTAGGAGCGGGATTCACACATCCTGTCAAGCACACTAATAAAAAACTAACTTTTTCCCCCTTGTACATTTGGTAAATCATTAAAAGCATGCAAGAAAATTGAACACTCTTTGAACCCTAAAATTAACGAGAAGGTTCCCGTTGAGTACAACGGATGTGAGGGGTGCTAATACCTTCCCCTCGCATAATCGACCCCCGAACCTGGAAATGGTTGTGATGACCCTCTTTCCATTCTTTTAAGGTTTTCTCGATATTTTCCTTTTCCTTCGGGAATAAATAAAGTTCGGTGGCGACTTTACTGTCTAGCGAGCATTTTATGCTCGCGCATTTTTCCACCCGCTTCACCTCCTCACCATAACGAGCGTCCAATACCCTATACCACAACCCACCTCTATCAACCAACAAACGCCAACACTATTTCCCCAATAAAGCGATATTAATCTCCCTCAGCTGCCTAACCCCCGAACCCTTCGTTCTCCTTATCTAAATAGACATGTTGCCAACTGATCCAAGTAATTTTCCTAGAGTCCTCACACCCTCCCTAAAAGAATTTATTCAATAAAGATTCAATGGAAGACATTATATCTGACGGAGCTCTAAAGAAGGAAAGGGCATAGATAAGCAGAGAAATCAGGACATACTTAAGCAAGACCAGGCATCCACCAATAGAGAGATACCGACTCTTCCAACCAGATAACCTACTGCGAATACGGTTCAATATCGGGTCCCAGAAATACAAACGTCGAGGATCCCCCCCAATAGGAAGGCCTAAATACATGAAAGGAATCGACTGTACACCCCAAAACAGAAGCTGCCTCTACCAGCCAAGAATCGACAATATTAATCCCTACCAACATACTCTTATGAAAATTCAACTTCAAACCAGACACAGCCTCGAGCAGAACAAGTACCGCTCTTTTGGCTCTCAAAAGAAGAGTGCCATATGCAAACTGGAGATGAGAAACAACTGTAGGGTTACGAGAGCCAATAGTGTAACCCGTAAACAACTTAGACTGTACCATGGTACTCATCATAACATGCAATCCCTCTGCTGCCAATAAAAAGAGAAATGGAGACAACAGATCGCCCTGTCTTAGTCCCCGCTCCAAAGGAAACTCGTCTGTAGGGCTGCCATTAACTAAAACAGACGATGTAGCAGTACTGACACATTCTTTGATCCACTTCCACCACACCATCGGGAAGGACATTTTTTTCATAAAAGCATCCAAGTATCCCTAGTCCACAGAGTCGTAAGCTTTTTTAAAATCAACCTTAAATAAAAGCAGCTCCTTATGGAGTTTTCTAGCGTCATCAACCACCTCATTCTCAATCAAGATCCCGTCAAGAATTTGTCTATCTTTAATGTTGGATATTTGAATTGGCCTAATCACACGTTTTAAAAGGAAACCACGTTTTTATATACTTGTGCACCAAGGAGTATATTTATATGGAGAATCAGCGATGAGATATTTTCTAAAGACGTTCTGACATTTTAGGAAACTTTGTGTATGGTTCTGATTCTTGAGATTTATGTGATCTAAGCCCATATGGAGTTTCAGCCCGTTATGCTTGGAGTATTTATGTGAAGGACGAAAAACCTAGCTGTTTTTATCAAAGCCGTCACTGAAGAATATTATTCTAGGGTTTTGAGTCTTGTATTTTTGTGAGCCTTTCTTGTATCTCATTGATGCAAGTTTAGGACTTTGTGTTATTGAGTTGTAATTGTGTTAGTTACTCCTAAGCTTCTAAGTACGGAGGTAACTTGTGTGTCTTGAAGTGTGTCTTCGCAAACCTTGTTGTTTTATTGTAATCGCGGTTGAGTGATAGTTGGAGGTGAGATGGGATCTCATATCTAGGAGTTCCTAGGTAGAAGTTGCACAAGTAGTTGTCTAGGATATAAGTCGTAAACGGGGCGTTTACTGAGGGCTTAGATCTAGAACTACATTAGTGGATTTCCTTCCTGGATTGGTATCCCCCAGAGTAGGTTCGTTTATGCCGAACTGGGTTAACAAATCACTTGTCTTATTTACTGTTTATGCATTTGTTATTGTTTGTTCATTGCTGTTATTGTTCAGTACAACGTTGGAACATTGGTTGCAACATTGACGTAATGTATAAGTGTTGGAACATTGTATTCAATATTAGTAATTGGACGTGCCAGATTTCAATTGGCATCAGAGCAGGCACCCTGTTCTGGATTGGGTGAGATTCAGGGAATATACATCTGGTATAATGGAAAAGGAAGGAGGGTTCGTGAACAGACCACCTCTGTTGGATGGAACCAATTATGACTATTGGAAGTCTCGCATGGAAGCCTTCTTAAAGTCTCTTGACAGCAAAACATGAAAAGCGGTTCTGAAGGGATGGGAACCACCTGTTAAAGTGGACAAAGATGGAAATAAGACTGAAGAACTGAAACCTGAAGGAGAATGGTCCAAGGAAAAAGATGAACTGGCTCTTGGAAACTCAAGGGCGTTAAATGCTCTGTTTAATGGTGTCGACAAAAATATGTTTAGACTAATTAAACGTTGCACCGTTGCTAAAGTTGCTTGGGAGATCTTGATGACAACTCAAGAAGGGACATCAAAGGTAAAGAACTCAAGACTTCAAATGCTCACCACCAAATTTGAAGAGCTCAGAATGAAAGAAGATGAAAGTGTGCATGATTTTCACATGACCATACTAGACTATGCCAATACATTTGATGCCCTAGGTGAGAAGCTCTCTGAGGAGAAAATGGTGAGGAAAATGCTGAGATCCTTACCGAAGAAGTTTGACATGAAAGTCACATGCATTGAAGAGTTCAGGGAATTATCCACCATTAAACTGGATGACTTGGTAGGTTCTCTTCAAACATATGAAATGTCAACAAACGAGCGTGCTGGAAATAGTGGAAACAAGAGTAAGAGCATAACCCTTATGTCAAATACTGATAATGAAGATCATCATAGTGAGTTTGACACTGATGAAAGTATCTCAGAGGCAATGGTACTGTTGGGGAAGCAATTCAACAATGTAATGAAACACATGGACAAAAAGACAAAAGGCAATGTTCCAAACATCCAGTTCGACATCAACAAGTCTGTCAACAACAACATGAAGACTAGAACTGACGATAAAGTGGGACAATCCAAGAGAGTCCAGTGTCATGAATGTGAAGGTTTTGGTCACATTAGAACTGAATGTGGCACATTTCTCAAAAGACAGAAGAGGAGCATGACTGCTACATGGTCTGAAGAAGAAGAATCTGAAGAGGAAGCTGAGAACGAATCTGCTAAACATGTGACTGCTCTAACTGGAGTGGTTGAGTCTGATTCTGACTCAAATGATGATGATGTGTCATATGATGAGCTGGCTGGATCCTTCAAAGCACTGCACAGCAGAAGTGAAGAGGTATGTGAGCAACTTGAAGCTGAAAGAAGAGTCATCATTCAATTGAAGACTGAAAGAAACTGCCATCTTGCTAAAATAGGAGGTTTAAATGATGAGGTATCTCAATTAAACTCTCAACTTGAGCATTTAAAGAAACAATTTGTAATGATGCACCATAATACACATGCTTTAGATGAGATTTTGGAAAAACAGGTTATTGGCAAACCACAACCCATTGAGTTTGACTATGAAACTCTCAACAAGAGGCAGATGTATGATCCAGATACGAAATTTATGACTCCTGAAGGGAATCATTATTCTACAGTGCCGAGACAGATGTTTCAACATCCTAAGAGGCGTCAAAATACTCAGACTAATAGATCACACTCTTGGACATGTCATCACTGTGGTAAGAAGGGACATATCAGACCTTTCTGTTACAAACTTTATGGGTATCCCAAACACTTCAGAGAGTTCACTCCTGAACCTCCCATTCTGAAGACCAGAAGTGAATGGAAACCTAAAGGAGAAAGTGTTGCACTCATTGCTCATAATTCGTTTAGCGCTTCATCAAGAGAAGATTGGTACTTTGACAGTGGATGTTCTCGACACATGACAGGAATCAGTAGGTTTTTGGAAAATGTGGAACCCTATGCCACAAGCTTTGTTACTTTTGGAGATGGAGCCAAAGGTGAAATTATAGGTACCGGGAAGCTAGTCAATCATGGATTACTTAAACTAGACAATGTTCTATTGGTCAAAGGTCTTACAGCCAACTTGATCAGTATTAGTCAACTGTGTGTTTAAGGCATAAAAGTGAACTTTACTCAATCTGAGTGTTTGGTTACAAATGAGGAAGGTGATGTACTGATGAGGGGAGTTAAATCAAAAAACAACTGTTACTTGTGGGTTCCTATAGAAACATCTCATTCTTCTACTTGTTTAAGAACCAAAGCTATGATAAAGTCAATAAATGTGGTGAAAGATGATTCATCAACTAACAGAATGACAAGTGGGGAAGATGATGTTGAAACATCTGCTCAACGACTAGAAATTACTGAAGTTGACAAAGACTTTGAGGTCAACCTTGAAAGATCTAATTCTGAATCAGATAATGTTCTAACAAACAAAGGACCATCAACCTCAATTCAGAAGAATAATCTTGAGAAGAATTTTATAGGGTATTGTGATTTGGATGGAAGTGTTAATGGAAGAAAAAACATATATGGTGGATATTGTCCACTTGACAACAATTTATTTTCATGTGTCGCGGTGATTTTCGGACGCCAAGCTATTGGTTAGCTTTGGTTCTCAAAAATTATGATTCACCACCGAACTTTAATTTATCCAAGGGAAGGGGAAAAGATCGAAATAACCCATAAAAATTTAGAGATTTAAGGTTCGGGGGTTAGTTATACAAAGGGAAGGTATTAGCATCCTATGTATCCGTAGTACTCTACGGGAACCTCTTGTAAAATATGTATTTGTGCTAAAATGTTTTGCTTGTAAAATTTGCTTATAAATGATTGGGTAACGATGAGAGAATCTTTTTATTAATTTTTGAGATATTCAAAAGAAAAGGAAAAAAAGTTTTATTAATTTTGAATTGGGAAGACACAAGGTCTTTTGCACTACGTACCCGTAAAGGATCAAAATCTCGTAGTTCGGGGTAAAATTTGTAAAAATGGTTTGTTTGATTGATTTTAGGAGAAAAGGCGAGTCGTCATCTTAAGTTTAAACTCCTTTTTAATCCGCCACGAACATACTGAAAAGTTTATATCTTTTCCTGCCATATGTCGTGGGAAAATGAATTTCAACTAGAGATGACTCACGTCTAAACTTTTTTGAGAAAAAGTTTGAATTTGAAAAGCCAAGCGGCAAAAGATTTGGATTGTTTTTTTGTATTTTTTAGTCTTTGGGAAAATATTTAAATATGCTTAAGTGTGTTAGACCGTTTATTGAAAAAAAAAGTTTGAAAAAAGGTTTCTCGATGAAAGTCGAGGTTTATTATAAAAGATTTCTTTTTAAAAATATTTGAATGTTTTTGCTTTTTATTATTTTTTTTAGAAAAAATTGTATTTTTTAGAACGTCGGTTATTCGGACCGCAAGCCATCCGGCAGGAAATCCGAAGTCACCGAAGAGTGAAAAGTCATCCGCCAAACCACTCCTTTTTCATTCCTTTTTTTATTTAAAAAATGATTTTTTTATTTCAAGGTCAAACATAGCGAACAAGCAAAAGCGCAAAAAAACGTCGTAACACGGGGTTAACGAAACATTTCCCTTTTCTCTTGGACTTACACAATATAAAAACAACAATATACATATACATATTTTTTTGCATTTTTTTTATACTTGAATAATAATAAATGAAAAAATAAGTAACACTTGCATATTTTTTGACATTTTGATATTTAGACATAGCACGTAACATATAAATGATGCATAAATAAATAAATCGAATGAACATTAAAATATCATAGACAAGTAAATAAAGCGATACAATAAAAATAATATACATAAAAAAAAAATAATAATAATGAAACAGGGGGGTGCAAAACGCAGGGTAGGGGGTGAAAATAGCAAAGAAAATGGACTAGGCCCAGTCCACAAGGCCCACTGGCGTGTGAAAAACGTGGATTAAATCTGGGTCGTCTGATTAAATCAGACAGCCGAGATTTGATTTCATCCAGATGAGATCTGGGACGCTTGATGAGATCAGGATGGTTCTGGGTGCGCTGGTGCACCGTAAGGCCATGCACCAGCCTGCACCTGATTGGGTCAGGGTATAAATACCCAAAACCCAAAAAAAAACTTCATTTTTCCCTCAATCTTCTCTCTCTCGGCCGGCTTTCCCTTTCTTTCTCTCTTCTTCTTCTTCTCCTAGCTCTGCTAGGGTTCTTCATGATGAAGAACAAGGGATGAATATTCATCCCTTCCGGCGAGACGCCGCCACGCCGGAGCGATTCCGGCGGCGGCTCCGCCGTCCCCCACCCCCTTTTTTTTCCAGAAAAAACAAATTTTTTAACAAAAATCTTCTATTTAATTTTCTAAACCTAAATCTACAAACGAAAATTTCCAAATCTTAGCCAAATCTCCTAGATCGGGAAAAATAAAAAGGAAGCAAAAAAAGAAACCAACCTTTTGGTTTTTTTAGATCTGGATTGTGATATCTTCTTTCTCTTCTCTATTCTTTCGTTTTTTTTTTTTTGCTTTGATTTCGGATTGTTTCGTTTCTGGATTATGGATTTGAAATGATTTGGTGTTTTGTTTTTGGTTTCTGATTTTGGTTTTGGTGTTTGATTTCGGATTCGTGTTCTTCGTTTCTGGGTTTGTATCTTGCGATGAAGATGATGAATAATGATGAGGATGACTGTTTAATTCTCTGTGGTAATAATTTTTTTTTTGTGTTTTTGTTATTTTTTCGTGTTTGTTGGATTTCAGTTTTGTTGAACAGTTAGGGTTTTTTTGTGGTTTGTGTTGCGGCTCTCAAAAAAAACCTCCTCCTCTGAGAAAAAATGGTTCTGTTTTATAACCCAACAAATTTAGGGTTTTGGATGAATGAGGAAAAAGGCAGGGATTACTTTTCCATGGCTGAAAGCATCTTCCTGTTTGGGGAAGAAGACAATCTGGACATTGCTGGACCGTGACCTTATTTTTTTGATTTTTTAATTAAATTAAAAAAAACAGAAAAAAGGAATAAAGAAGAAATAAATAAAAACAAATAAATAAATAATAATAATAATAAAACTGAATAATAAAAATGAAAAAAGCAAAATAATAATAATAATAATAATAAAATAAATAATAAATGAACACAAAAATGAGGTATTTTAAAATACCTCTCTGCCGAAATTTCGTTTGAAAAAGCGAAGTAAATCCCGGACAAAAATGCACAACACATGGGCATGAGGCGGGATCTTAGGTCAAAAATTGGGGTATGACATCATGGTTCAACAAAAAGAGATTATAGCAATTACAATTGTGGAAGCATGCAAACAAATACTTTTTATTTACTATGACTAGAGTTGCACGAGAAATAAGGGAAATAATTTCCATTCTGCAAACCGCTGAAAATGTAAGTTCCCTTGATACTTCACCTTACCCAGTTAATGCTCTTAGAATCTCTCTTTATTATGTGAATGCTTTGAAACCATCTGGAACTGCTCTTAATCTGCATGTTGAACTAAATGTTGAAACATTTGTCAAACCGGTGTATAAGTTTATTAGTCAGGTTAATCCTATCTTTGAAAAGACCCTAGAAAAGTCTAGCTTTGTTACTATTGTCAGTGAACCACTCACTAAAGAAACCAGATCAAAATCATCAACTGATCAAATGACCTCTATCATTAATCATACCAAAGAGTCTAGTGTTGAACTGCATCATGTGCATGTTGACTCTGTTTTATATCCTCCTGTTGAAACCTCTGAGAATGATAATGTGAAACCTAATGTCGAACTTGTGGTTGATATCCCTGCAGAACCCTGTGTTTTTTCTCTGAGTCGGGTAGATTATGTCTCTGATAAGGTTGTTGAACTGTCTAGTACAAATGATAGTTCTGCTGTTTTTGTTGGTGCTTCAGCTATTGAACCCCCCACCAAGCTCATTTTTCATAACCCGTCTGATATGTATGCTGAACCAAATGCTGGAACATTCTGTGTCCAAAAAGAAAATGGTGTTGAGCCCTCTGTTGAGAAAGGGGGAGTAGTTGTTGCTGGTTGTTGTTGGTTGTGTTGTTCTCTGCTAACATGTCTGATGTGGTGACCGATGTTGAAACATGTTGTGATGTGTGCTATTAGGCTGTAGTGCTTAATTAGTATGTGTAGTAGTTGAATGTTGTCCTTGGCAACATGCTTGTGTGTTGGGCATGACTGTGGAGGAGTAAGTGTTTATATATGCATGTGCTATATTTGAGGGAGAGTAAAAATTCATTTGTGCTCTGATTCAGATGTTGAGGGGGAGCAAAATTTTCTTGAAAAAGATTTTATTCATGTTTTTGCTCTAATTCAGATGTTGAGGGGAAGCAAGTCTGCTATGTCCCATGCATGTGCTAATGTTCTGTTAAATGTTGAAACATCCAGTTACTGGGAATTTATTTTTCCTAAGTAAATGAGTTTTCTTGTTGTGAGAGTTTATTTCTCTCTTGTGGCTTATCCTGTGAGGCTAGTTGTGTTCACTATTCCGCAGTTGTATGCCTCTGATATTCCTAAGTGATACTCCCTCCGTCCCAAATTGAATGACACATTTGACTATATTGCACTATTCACACATATTGTTTTGACCATATTTTTCTACTAATAAATAAAAATAAATATTAGCATATAAGATGTTGTTGGATTCGTCTCGATGAGTATTTTTAAAATATCAAATTTTTATAAGTTTTACTATAATACAATTAAAAATATTAATCGTCAAAGTTATGCATCGGCATGCGTGAAACAGTCAACTGTGTCAATCAATTTGGGACGGAGGGAGTACTATTTATTCTTGTCTGCAATTTGTTCATTTGAGGAGCTCGCTTGAAAAATTTGCATTGAAGAAATGATGTTTTTGTTTCGCATGCTGTGTGTTTATGTTGATCTGTGAAAACTACATCAGTTTGTATCTCTCTGGAATGGTTGAAGTAATCTCATATTGTTTTAGCCAAAAATTTGCCAAATGGGGAGATTGTTGGATATTTGAATTGACCTCATTTTGCTAAAACAAATATACAAGCAAGATGTTGGACCAAATGTTTCAACATGTGGGTACGACCTGTGTACCAATGTTTTGCGCGTGTTTAAATAAGGAAAGCGCGTTTTAAAAGGAAACCACGTTTTTATATACTTGTGCACCAAGGAGTATATTTATATGGAGAATCAGCGATGAGATATTTTCTAAAGATGTTCTGACATTTTAGGAAACTTTGTGTATGTTCTGATTCTTGAGATTTATGTGATCTAAGCCCATATGGAGTTTCAGCCCGTTATGCTTGGAGTATTTATGTGAAGGACGAAAAACCTAGCTGTTTTTATCAAAGCTGTCACTGAAGAATATTATTCTAGGGTTTTGAGTCTTGTATTTTTGTGAGCCTTTCTTGTATCTCATTGATGCAAGTTTAGGACTTTGTGTTATTGAGTTGTAATTGTGTTAGTTACTCCGAAGCTTCTAAGTACGGAGGTAACTTGTGTGTCTTGAAGTGTGTCTTCGCAAACCTTGTTGTTTTATTGTAATCGTTGTTGAGTGATAGTTGGAGGTGAGATGGGATCTCATATCTAGGAGTTCCTATGTAGAAGTTGCACAAGTAGGTGTCTAGGATATAAGTCGTAAACGGGGAGTTTACTGAGGGCTTAGATATAGAACTACATTAGTGGATTTCCTTCCTGGATTGGTATCCCCCAGAGTAGGTTCCTTTATGCCGAACTGGGTTAACAAATCACTTGTCTCATTTACTGTTTCTGCATTTGTTATTGTTTGTTCATTGCTGTTATTGTTCAGTACAACGTTGGAACATTGGTTGCAACATTCACGTAACGTATAAGTGTTGGAACATTGTATTCAACATTAGTAACTGGACCTGCCAGATTTCATTTAACAAAACTCGTTTGAGACTCCGAAATAACACTGCCTACCACTAAGCGAAGTTTATTAGCAAGAACCTTAGCCAAGATTTTGATATTAAGGCATCCCAACAACGATATAGGGCGATAATCATTTAGCTTTTGCGGGCTTTCAACTTTAGGAATAAGGGCTATGAAAGTAGAATTTACCTTTGCCCAATCTACCATTTCGATGAAACTCTGAGAGGAATCTCATGATGTCGCCTTTTAACTCCATTTGGTTCAGGACTTTTGTAGCTATCACAGTCCCACACCGCCGCTTTAACCTCTTGATTTCTAACATTATGAATATTCAGAAAGAAAAATTTCCGACTCTATTAAATTTTACTCATATTAGTCTTTCAAAAAATATTTAAGGGATAAACTTGAGAATAAGTGCATAAACTTAAGGACTATATTGATAGTAAGTTGTATATAAGGACTTAATTGATAATAATTGGTTAAACATAATAACCAATTTGACAGTTTAATAAAATCAAAAACCTTTTTAAAATATTTATAAAGTCAAATGT
Organism: Trifolium subterraneum; assembly: GCA_951799995.1. Taxonomy (NCBI): domain Eukaryota; kingdom Viridiplantae; phylum Streptophyta; class Magnoliopsida; order Fabales; family Fabaceae; genus Trifolium; species Trifolium subterraneum. The sequence continues at coordinate 25,967,957 of OX637461.1, forward strand.
CTATTTGAGAACGTTTTACAGAATCAAGGACTAAGTTGATAGTTTATTCATCTTTATTCTCTATATTTTCCTTTCTATCAACAAAGGTCTCTCTTCTATAACCACTCTCTCCATGTTGTATCTAGTGTGCTTATTAGAATCAGTGCTTGATAGCTCATCAACTATGAAGTTATGACAAAAAATTAAAGCAAATAGTTGATATAATAGAACTTATAAATCAAGTAAACTAATTCAAATTGAAGTTACTCTTGATTAATGACTAAGTTCATGTCATATTATTTTATTAGGGTTATCATGACATACATATTAAGTTGTAACACACTAGTGTTTTTTAAGAAATTTTCTAAACCAACGGGCTGAGAGCTTATGGTGTCTTTTGAGATTATCTTTGTAATCAACAAAGTTAATTCCAAAACGCACGGTGTATCCTGCAGACCATTCAAAGTTGTCCAAAAGTGACCATGCAAAATATCCTTTTACTTTCACACCATGCCTTCACACAAAAAACCAACAAATAAAAATAGAGTTAAAAATGCATAAAACTAAAGAAAAAAGTGAAAAAAATGTAATATTTAATTCTGATTTAAGTAAAAAGAGGGTGTCACTAACTTGATTGCAGATGATATATAATAAAGATGACGATAGAAGTAATCAATTCTGTAAGTATCCATGAGTGCCTCTTCAAGCGATAGCGTTGGATCATTGAACTCATCCATACCTATAATTTAGTTATTCAAATTTCAAAAAAAAGAAAGAAAGAAAGATTAGGAGAGAAAAAAATTGTACAATGTAGAGTGAGACAAGATTATGAGTCTTTTGGATTTTGTAAATTTAATATATAAAAGGTTGACATACAAACTAATTTATGATGTTATATTGTCTTGAATTTTATGTAAATGTATTAAAGTTTGTACCAAAGAAGAAAAGAAGAATGTTATTAAAAGTATTACCATTTTCTGTTATGTAAATCAAAGGGTTATTATACTTTGTCTTTGTGTATAAAAGTAGCTCCCGAATTCCCCTTGGATAAACATATAACCAAGGTGAAGCAGCCTGTATTAATCGACATTTCTTTGTTATTCATCAAACAATTAAATCATTGAAAAAAAAAACATTTTATTATATAAACGTTAATATACACTACACCGCATGTGCGCGTGCGCACACATGCATTCATATCTTATATGAAAGAATAATAGAAAGAGAGTCATACTCACCCTTGGTCCAATTGGAGCCCCGTTACGCTCAGCTGTCATAACACAAAACATTTCACATAAAAAAAAATTATCATTTTTTTTTTCTTGGAATAAAATTTAAAGTACCACACAAAGTACCACACATTCTTCATTAGGAATTGTGATCAAGGTGTTCTTACTTGTTAAATTGACATGAGTATCTTTGAAATAGGTAGGTTTGCTTGTGTCATTTTTTGAATGTGGTATATTAGCAGCAAAACTGGAGGTGTAGTAATTGATTCCAATAAAATCAAATGAGCCAATAAGCATCTTGGATTGCTTTTTAGTGAACTTTGGTAATCGTTTTCCCACTAAAGACACCATGCTTTGTGGATACTTTCCTTTTGTCAATGGCTCCATAAACCTGTAATTAACTCATATAAAGAAAATTTTAAATTACGTCCGCTATTAAGTCGCGATTTATGATTTTGCGGACAAATGCAACAATATCACAATGCGGCCAAAATCACAATGCGAACATTTATTTAAAAAGTTGCACGAATAAAATAGAGTAGAATGTGAAACAATTACCATCCAAACATGAAATCAAGAGCGCGATGGGCGGCTTGATGATCTAATATGTCATTTGAGAATGGCAGAAACCAAATACAATTTAAGGTGATGCCTATTGAACCTTTTTGAGAAACCTGCTCCCATTAATTCAAGTAATATTAATTTTTGGACAGTCATAATAAAAATAAGATTTCTAGTACTAATAATGTTGATGGATCTTTAGTGTTGTACCTGATAATTGGTTCTATAAAGTTTGACAGCAGCTGCATGAGCAAGGAGTTGATTGTATGAGGCTATGTAGGGTGCTTCTGTACCTATAGTACTGTGAGAATGTGGCTCATTAATAGTAATCCAATGCTTCACTCTGTCTCCAAATTCCTTGAAACATAGCTCGGCATAGTCCCGGAAATCATTTCTAGATAGAAATTCAACAATCAAACCTTTTAAATCACTAGGATGTCTCGACTATATGGATCAAATGACGTCATAATACTCTATCATAGACCATGATTATAGAATTTCAACATACGTAAGTATTCATCGATTTATTATTACTTTAACGAAAATTTGTGCCGAGAGACTTACATAATATCGGAGCTCAAGAAACCATTGTACTTGTCTTGTAAGGCTTGAGGAAGATCAAAATGGAAAAGTGTCACAAATGGTACAAGACCTGGATCAATAATTTTATCAATTTATATTACTATATGATTATGAATATCATGAATATGATATTCTCTCCGGTCCATTTTCTAAGAAACAATTTACTTTTTTGATTGATTAAATAATTGATGTATTTGATTTATAATATAGACTAGATACATCAGTTATTTGATCTATAAACCTAAAAAGTCAACTGTTCTTTATAAAAAGGATCGGAGGTAGTATAATTTATCAAGTATACGGATTATGCATTACCATTATCAAGTAGCTCATTGATTAAGTTGTTGTAATATTTGATTCCTTCTTTGTTTATACCTGCACTTACTTTGCCTTCTGCATATTGATTAGAGTTGTTAATATAAATTAAATATATATTAATTCAACTAGATGAAACTCTTTAAGGATGTGACTATAAATTCAAATTTTTCAATTACTTGGCAATATCCTTGGCCAAGAGATGGAGAATCTGTATGCATCTGTATTCATATACTTCATGATTGCAACATCATCCTATTAAGATGTAAAAAATGGTTAACACATATACTAGACAAAAAACTCCAAACAAAATAGTAGAGCCTCATAAGGTATTACTCATTCAGTATCTTAAAATAATTTTGGTCCTTTAGTTTAATGTGAATTTTGACATACAAAAGTTCCAATGAAGTAAAATTTACAAGATCAAGAGAAAGCTGTAACTGTAACAATTTGATATCTTATTGGATGTACCTTATAACGATGATACTGATCAACAGCTACATCTCCATTGCTTCTGTCCAATATTTTGTCTGTATGCAATTACACCAATTAATGCTATCTCAAGAAAGTGACAAATAGAACATGCTCAATTATTTTACCAAAAAAATTAGAACATACAAATTTTACCGACTAAAAGAGAAGCTCCATTCAGTATGTTGCTGGAGTTTGAATCATGGTCTCGATATATAAATACAATGTCCCTACTGACTGAGTTATGTTTACGGGGTCAATGAGATCCATTTTTATCCCATTACTTTCTCACTTATATCTTGGATAAAAAAAAATATTTTCACTTATATCTATCTCTCACATATATGAACAATAAATATATCATAAATAAATGGAGCAAAGTCAAACTCGATGTTTTGATCGAGTAGGGCTGAGCATCAGTCTTGTTTGATCAAATTCGAGCAAAAAATTGTCAAATTGATAAAGACCGCAATTTTTTAATTTGGAGTTAATTTTAATAATCTACATCTTCGATTTGTTCATATGTCGGGGACAAGTAGAACAAGTCGGTTTTAATGGGTTAGATTGAAATTTTGTTACTACATTTAAAATTTCATTGATTCATAAATTTTTATTCTTCAAATAATTCAACACCTCGTACACAAGACAAAAAAAAAAAGGAAGTGAACTAAATGAACAACAAAGGGTTGAGATGCAATTACTTTCTTTAAAATTTGTAGATATAAAGATAATAACATATCAACTAGATGACAAGTGAAAATTAAAACAGACTCAAAATATTAATTAGACTATATTTACACATTCTTCAACATATCACAAGGTCGTTCTTCAGTCGATTTCGATTATCAAGATAATTTTTTTTTTAGAACCGCACTCGCCTGTATGCAATCGTTCACAATTGGTTTTTCACAATTATTGACCTAAGTTCCAACCTTCATCTGACCGGAGGCTTTCATATATTGACAGTTATGTCGATTTTAAGTCTAATCGCGGATCCATATTCAATCCTAATTTTGAGACATGATAAAAGACACACCGCATTTTAGTAGAGCCATAAAAAAAACTCCAATTGCCAACTACAGTTTCTCTTCCCAGCCCCCAAATTTCTCTTTTCACTCAGAAAATTTCGAAAAATGTTTTCCGATTATTACACTAAAAAAACCTTGAAAAATGTTTTTCGAAATTTTCTGCGTGTTTTGGGTGGATTAAAGAGACGTGGGGAGTGGGAAGAGAAAAAATGCATTGCCAACCCCCTGCATTTGGGCCCCTTTATATGGGCATGAGGCCCAAAATACTTTAAAACTAAATAACTTCTTTTATGAGTCTCAAATATATTAAATTACTTAAATTTAAAGTTGTTTCCAAGGGACAAATTATTTCAAGAAAATTAAATTTTCAGAAAAGGAACTTGGGGGAAAAAAGTTTTTGTTATTTTTTTGAGTTTGGAATTTTTTTTTGAAGAAAAACAATTTCAATTTATCTTTTCTTGGATTTTTTTCTAAAACTATTATTCCTGAAAAAAATTCTGGAACTCGAATATTATTTTGCAAGAAAAAATAAATAAATGAAAAAAATTTGACCCTTGGGACCAACTTTAGATATTTATGAGTAGTTTATTTGCAATGACGGAAAATAAAAATACATTTAAACTCCTGTAAAAAAAACATTTAAACTACTTTTTGTTTTTGGTACTCAATAAAACGGTTTAAACATATTCTGATTTTAATATTACCAAAAATAAGTATAAAAAATAAAAAGTAGTTTATCCGGAAGGAATGTAAATAAAAAACATTTTTATAGGTATTTTAATCAAAACTCTTGTGGGGATTTAATCTATTAAAACAAAAACAGGAAAACTATATTTACATGGTCACAATGTTTTGGATACAATACATAGTTACATCTACATCAAAATATATATCACTTATTTAGAGGGGTTTGCTAACTTAGACCCACCTAAAAATATGAAGGTCTAAGTTAGTAAGCTGCACCTTTTCATTTGGAGAAAAAATCATTCATATTTATTATTTAAAATTTATAACTTGAGTAATAGTTTTGTAACTTTCAGTTAAAATGTTCCTTAATTTACCCTCACTTTACTAATTTACACCCACTTTATTTTAAAAAGGGACACATGGCTTAACATGGAACACTTTATTTATCGGACAAAGGAAAGTTGTTTGAAACACACATGACTTTTCCACTTCAATTAATTATTTTCTTTAATTAATTAAATGATATTGACATAACTACCCTTCTATCATAGACCTTCATGTTTTTATGCGAGTCTAAGTTAGCAAACCCCTTATTTAAAATATCAAAAAGGAATATGCACTGACAGTACAAAATAATTTTATAGTGTGAACCAATGACAACCATGTTTTCTACCACATCACTCCACTTCATCCATTTTTTTATATGATATGACGAATTGATATTTTTTTATTGAACGATCGTGTAAAACTATTTTACATTATCAGTGTATCTCCATTAAACTCTTAAAATATAGAGAAAAAAGAATATGCACCGACAGTGTAAAATAATTTTACACTGTCAACCAATGACAACCATGTATTCCCTGACATTACCCCACTTCACCCCACTTTCTTCATATGACATGGAAGATTTATGGTTTCTTATTGGATGCCCGCCGTGTAAATTAAATTACCCTCAGTAAATATCTGGTAAACTCTAAATTATATACCTTATGTAATTCTTTTCTCATTTTATCCTTTTCCAAATATATACGTGAGAGTGACTAAATATATGGTGCCTAAATAGTTGTAACCACACAAGTCTTTCTCTTAAAACGTAACAAGGAAATGAAACATCTTTTAATTTTCATTCAAGGTATTCACCTAATTGAAATAGGGAAATAAAGAATAAACAAATATGAGTTGTATTATTGTGACACACAAAACTAAATTAAATTTTGACCATAAATTAGATAGTTACCATATTTTAAATATATGATTAAAATGTAACAAAATAAACATGATTATGTTTAGAGTGTTAATGAATATACTAAAATGCCACAACTCATTAAGCATTCACTAAATTCAATTATTCAAGATTTTGAACATCATACATTAACTACGATATTTATGCGTTCAATAAACATATATTCATCTATCCATCTAAATTATGTTCAAATATAATACTCCCTCACACCCAATTAATAAGCAAAAAAATCTATTATTTTTTATTCAAAATTATAAGAAAATAAATTTCTATAGTTAATTAAAAACATTCAAAATTATTTATAATTGTGTTTAATGAATGATTAATGAACTATCTACTTTATATTATTAATATAAAAAGGGTCATGTTAACATGTGCCCTAAGGGCACATGTTAAGATACCTTAAAATAGAAATTATGCATTTAATAATGCCAAGAAATTTAATGTTGGAGAGATAAGATACACAAACACTTTCAATAAATAGTTTCTAAATTTACTTTCTTAACATGTGCCCTAAGGGCACATGTTAACGTTCTCCATATAAAAATTTGTTACCCGAGTATTTATGAGTATAGTTATCCCAAATACTTTGTCCTCTTCCTCCTTCATTTGCAGCACCTTCATACTACATTATCAGCACAAAAAAATCATATCTTACAAATCAACCTCCAATTTTTAAGCTTTGATACTAGAGTAAATATACAAAAACTTCTCTACCATTACAAAAATTGAAAACATATATTATTTTTCCTCAATAAAAAACTTAATTTTTTTTTACCATCACATTATTTCTTGAGGTAATTTTTACTATCACATTAAAAGCATGTGGATGTAACAATGCTACAAAAAATTCACCTGGTAGGAGGATGAGCCAGTACCAAAAATAAAACCTTTGGGAAAACTGCTACGGTTTAGAGATGAAGTGTCAACAAGTGTAGTAGGAGTAACAGTTGAAGCCATTATTGGAAAATAGGAGCTAATAATAAGAGCCAAGACACCAAGGTAGAATGCCATGCCCATATGAAATTGTGATTTTGGTCAATTACAATTATAATTATTGGTGAAAATTAATTTATAAGGAACTTGATTATTTTTCAAGATGAAAGGAATATATATAGGAAAACTATAGGACTTGTAGACATAACATGAGCCAGAATTGAAAATTGGAGTATGTTTCTCTTGTGCCCACTCCTTTAATTTTTGGAGTATAAGAGTCCATCCCTTTACTAAGAGTGAATGACTTATTTGTAAAAAAAAAAAAAATTGTTCTAAAATAAATGAAATTTCAATTTTTAATGCAGTGATAATTACTTTTTTATCCTAATTGCAAGACTAATTTCAATTTTTAAATGAAATTGTTCTAAAAATTTTAAATGCAATGAAATTTCAACTTTGAGCAATTGTGGTACTTAAGAGGTAAGAGAAAGCAAATAAGATTGATGAGTCAGCTCTCCCCGCCCGTGTTAGAGGCCTCACGCCTATGCCAAGGTCAACAGAAGAGAAAACCTCACGCCATGTACCTGTCACGGCCGTGTAAGTAGTCACCCTTATCTTAGGGGTGGCAGGGGGTCTCTATGGTTGAGGTTATGTGATTCCTTCCCTTACTTTATTTTATGGTTTCTTTTGTATTTAATCTAATTTTATATTTTAACCGATCTTGTGAATATAAAGACCAATATGTTCACATGTATGTATGTATGTAGATAATGAATGAAAGATCGAAAGGTGAAGGTCATTGTTGGGCAAATATGATTAGACAGGAATAACCAAAAGCATGAAAATAGCTTAGGTATTGTTGGGATATTTGGGCGAAAGGATTTCTTAATTAGGACTTAATAAGGTTCATTATCCCTCTAATCGAAGGATTGAAGTAAGATATGAACACACTACGCAGAATGTTCCGTAAATTGACTCAAGTGGGTAGGTAGATACAAATAAGTACTCTGTTCTTCGATACAATTGAGGTCTTTAGGGTAAGAAAGGGAAGTAGCATAATTGATACCTCAACGACAAACTGTTACTCTAAGATCTTCGCTATTAATCCTCAATATTCTCAACTTCGTAGTTTTCTAGCGAAACAAACCAAATATTTAACCAAATCAGTCGAACTTTGTCTTTAACATAATAAACTTTAGAATTCTCAGATTTAATAACCCAAGTATTTGTGAATTTGATATTTTTTTATTTCGGCGATATATATTCATGCACTTGCGAGCGTATAAACTACCGGTATCAGTACTATTATAATGTACACACCTAACCAATTATAGTTTGTACTAGAGTGCCAAAAAATTAAAATAAAGATTGTATCAAAGTTTAGTGTAATAAATTTTGACTACGGATTACCGGGATCCGTAGCGATTGTTCCTGGCCAAAACTTATCAAAGAAAATTTCAATGAGTTAAAATTAGCAAATAAGGATGCACAGTACTCCTCCGGTCTTAGATGTAACTAAAATTTGGATTAAATACAGATACCAAAGTTTACAGATCCTAGTTCAACTAATAGAAATGTCAAAATTGCTAGTGTTGGACGTGTCCTGGGGTTCGAACTTCAGTCACTCCATTTTGCATGTGTGTGCATTTTCAATGGTTTTGTCATTTCGTTTATCAATAATAATAAAAAAACCATAGTGGAAATCAGTAGTCAAAATTTATTCAAGAAAATTTCAATTGTTTATATTAGTAAATAAGGATTCACAGTGCTACCCCCCAGTCTCAAGAAAATTTCGACAAAAGAGGTATGTTAAATCTGGAGACAAAACATGTGTTACAATTGACTTTTATGACCTCCGAGATTGATGATATGATATCATAATTTACCATTGATTTAGGTGAATATTGATACCTATAGGTTAACATTCAACTTGTAAATCATTTTCATTGAAAATTATGTATAGATATTTTTAGATTCATTCAATTATTGAATAATCTGTTACATAGTACACATGAATGAAAGGTAGACGGACAATAAACTGTGTCACTGAATCTTTTTTGTATAGCAAAACAAATCCTTCGAAAAACTATATCCATAAATCTAGGGGACACAACAATGTTATGCATGAAACTTTGAACTCTTTTCAGAAGGCCCACGGCCTCTGATGCTAGAAAGGCAAAAGAGAGTCAAATACAAATATAAATTCAAATCCAAACAGATAAAAGCAAAAAATGAAGTAATTAAATAACTACATGTTGAAGAATTTGGAAGAACTATAATTTCTCTCTGCCATATGAGAGCTTGGCATCTTCTTTTGGTTTCATTGTTGTGAGAGACATTTTGTAATTTCATATAACTTTTTTTTTCTAATCCAAAGTTCATTTAAACAAAACACCTTTCTGGACTAGATTTTTGGAGGAAATTCTTGAACCAATGTGCCGATAGTTTTCGGTGTCTTTTCAAGTCGTTTTCATAATCTACAAAAACGAGTCCAAATCGCAAGCTGAAGCCAGATTCCCATTCATGGTTATCCAACAATGACCACGCGAAGTATCCCTTTACATTCACACCATCCCTATTATGCACAAAGGTCAATAAAAGGTAAATGTAAGAAGTAAAGGTAGAAAACTATTATAATTTGAGGTTGTTCTCATAAAGCATTACTTACGTGATTGCACTTTGAACATAGTAAAGATGACGATAAAAGTAATCAATTCTGTAAGTATCTAAAAGGGCTTCTTCAAGCGGTAATGTTGGATCGTTGAACTCATCGCGACCTATCAATTGATTTTGTTAGACTTTCATTAACTTTACTAATTTTACAATATTATGCATACAATATCTTCGAAAATAAGAAGTATTACCATTTTCAGTAATGTAAATTATGGGATCATTGTACATATTCTTGACGTAAAGCAACAGTTTTCGAAGTCCTTGCGGATAAATGCATAACCAACTGGAAGCAGACTGCATACAATAATTATAAACAAAGATATCTTCATATCTTAGAAATAATCTTTTGATGCACAAAAGCTTAAAATGCTAATGAAATTATGAAATACATACCATTGGACCAAGGGGCTTGCCATTAACTTGAACTGTCATTGAAAAAAGTAAACCATGCTTAGATATTTTTCTTTCAATTCTGTTAAGCAATTAATTAGAACTGAATTATTTAGTGCAACCATATAATTAAGTTGATGATTACATGTAGCATTAATAAGAGAATCAGTTTGTATGGCTGGTCTAGCATCGCGTAAGTGAGGTGCATCAGCGGCATAATAGGATGAGTAATAGTTTAGGCCTAAAAAATCAAAGGACCCTTTTAGATCCTCGGATTCTTCTTTGGTGAACTTCGGTAGCCGGCTTCCCACCAATGATCGCATGCTTTTTGGATAGTTTCCTTTTGTGATTGGATGCATAAACCTATAGCAAAATGCAGATTCAATCATACATAAATATATTTCTTTTAAATTCAAAACACAGAGTGAACCGAAATCGAATGAAGATTACAAAGTTTTATCGGTTAGTGATCATTACCATCCAAACATGAAGTCGAGGCCTCGATGTGCAGCATCAATATCTGCTTTCTCTTTAGATGCCGGCTCATACCAGTGAGAGAGTAAGGTAATACCTATTATACCCTTTTGAGATGCCTGCATTTTGGTTATATAGTTATGTTCAAGTCTCATGTTATTTGAATTTCAAGGCATAAAGATTTAGCGTCGAATTTGAATAACATTTTGCCTTTAAAAACAGATTACCTGATACTTGATCTTGTACAGTTTTGTAGCAGCGGCATGAGCAAGAAGTTGGTGGTGCGCAGTCAAATATGGTTCTATCCCCGAATCACCTCCTATGCAATTCAGATTTAACCAATCTGAACATCGACCTGGTGCAAACTTTCCATATGCATAAGCATTCATGCTCACACTCCACGGTTCATTCAAAGTAATCCAATGTTTCACCCTATCGCCGAATTCCTTGTAGCAAAGTTCAGCATAGTCCCTAAAATCATCTCTGCAAGCTCGCGAATTACATATGTTAGTCAATTAATTAGATTTACTACTACTTTTCCCTAAATAATCACAAAGAGAAAATTCGAGATGGAAAATTGGCTTCACTCACACAATGTTACGGCTTAAAAAACCGTCATACTCATCCTCTAAGGCTTGTGGAACGTCCCAATGGAAAAGTGTCACATATGGTTGCAAACCTGCATTATTGACAATGAACATTTACGATTAACAACGACATGATTCACGAATATGAAAATAAGTAAATTAAAATTGGTGAATCTTAACCATTAGCCAATATTTCGTTGATGAGATTGTGGTAGTAGTTTATTCCCTCGCGGTTTACGCCTCCACTGAGCTTTCCTTCTACAAATAGTTGATATATAACAAAGTTATAATGGTTACGATAAATCGCCAATATACAAAGAGGAATGTTAACAAAAATATGACTTACTTGGTAGGATTCTAGACCAAGAAATCGAAAATCTATACGCATCCATATTCAAATCCTTTATGGTGGCAATATCTTCCTAAAATACATAGAGCAATCTATTATAACTCTAAATTAGATTACATTTGTATTTTACATATACCTCTACAAAACTATTATCTGGTCTATACCTTGTACCGATGATACGCGTCGCAAGCTACATCTCCATTAGCTCGATCTCTTATTTTTTCTGCCATTTCATTAATAAAAAATATGAGGAATCTATATATGTAATATAATTGAGCAATTCAATTTATAAGTAAAGCAAGCAATAACTTGTGCATCAAGTTACACTAATTATGATCTCCATGGCATTAAGAGCCTACTAAATACGTCATTAAGGAAAAGCTAGCAAGTAGCACAAAATTTAGCTTCTCTTCCCTTTTTTTTAGTCAGAAGATGGGCTTGGGTAAAATAAAAGTCAAAAGTTGGGCCAAACACTAAATTGAATTTTTGGCAAGCTTATTTGGACTAATTTTTATGCTCCTGTATTGAATCCAACTTGTTACAATTCAAAGTTTTTTTTTTGACACATTCAAATTATATTGCAGGGGATATGATATATCCGTTTTTTTTATATAATTCTAATTGAAGAATTGTGGTGCTTCATGACATCTCAAAACAATAAATATTTTCAATTAAAGAAAGCATTTCTAGCGAGGTATAAGAGACCGTTTGAATTGACTTATTTATACGAGTTTATCTACTGATATAAAAAGTTGTATTAATAATTTGAGGTAATTAATAAAAAGTGTTTATTACAATTTTATAAGCTATTTATGTAATATTTTAATTGGCTCTCATAATATGTGATACTTTCTTCTCTATTTTACATAATATTAGCATATTTTTTAGTCAATCTTAAACTTATCTTCTTATTTTTATACGGTTATCTTTTTCTTCTTCACAGTTATCTTTTATCTTTTAAGTGTATCTCACTTATTTTTTTAATTTATCTTTTTGAGTCAATCTTAAAAATATACTTGTTAATGTAATGATACATCCAAACATTTCAATTTATGTGAATACTTTTCGGTGTACATATATAAACATAAAGAGTTTATTGAGTATAAGAGTTTATGATGGAAGTTCTCGTGTTATAAGCTCTAATACTATATGCATTTTTATAAGTTATATATCCAAACGGCGCCAAGCTACTATCGATATTTGTTTATAAATCATAAAAAGAAATATATAATTTCGGAAAAAAAACTTATAATTTGTTAAATCAATGTAATTTTTGAAAGATTATTTTACAAACAAGTTTAGAACATTATAAAAAGTTCTTAGAAAAAATAACTCGAAATTTAATTTCTATGTCGAGATTTCTGTTACTCTTATCTTTTGAAAATTCATATTTAATTCTTCTCATTTTAAAATTTCTAAAGTTTTGTAAAGAAACTTTTTATAGTATTCTAAACATGTTTAAAACAAATTATTCATAAATTGAAAATTATAAGGATAATTAAACAGTTTAAAAAATTTTAGAAAACGCTAGGACTAAAACATGCATAAAAGTTTTGTAGGGAACAAAACATGTCATTTTTTGACATCGACTTAAAATAATATTTAGTAATTTTATAAAACTAAAAAATATATTTAAATCTATAATTTTTTTTTTCCAATTAACCACAAATTTATAAATGTTTATATATCTCACGAATCAATTTTTTGGGCAATTTGTTTAATAAATCATTAAAATACATTATGTGAAAAAAATAGATAACAACAAAGTTTACAAACAAATTTTAGTTTAAAATTTGCATTTAAAAAGAAAATAGTTTTTTTTTTTAACAAAAAAATGGAATATATATTAGTCAAATAATCTCCTCCGCACAAGGTGTGCCGAAAAGATAAAAAAATGTTACAAAATGTCAAAATCATGTAGCAACATAAAACTAATAGATATCCAACAAGTATACGGATTCGACTACCAAGTGTGATAGTTTGCGACCAGATTACAATTTGTATTCTTTAAAAGAGTTATTAAAAGTTACCATACAACTTTTAATTTATTTTAAAAGAGTTATTATTAACTTTAATTTTAAAAATACGGAGTCAATCACATAGAGCCCCACTTTAACTACGGTGGTTAAAGGTCATAGGAAGTTTTTAACATGTTGCAAGTCGGAACCAAAATATCCCTATTCTGCATTTAGTACAAGTTAGTTCTTTTTTAAAAAAATAAAAATAAAATATGTATTAGTTTTATTGCTAGACTCATTGGAAAAAAAATTAGTTCACATTTTTAACAACCTGGGTATTCATGAGTGAAAGTATCCCAAATACTTGGTCCTTTTCCACCTTCAAATGCTCCACCTTCATACTACAAAAATTAACAAAAAAACTAATCATACACAAAATTAAATCTCTAATAATTATGCTTCTACATTGCACATTATTACATATATAATAATGGTAAATGAAACAAATTAAAAGATTATTGCACCAACCTGGAATGCAGAAGAGGCTGTTCCGAAAACAAACCCCGGCGGAAAACTACTCCGATTGAAATCGGAAAAGTCTTGTAGATGAAGAGGAAGAGCAAGAGGATTACCAGCATTGGTAGTAGTAATAATGGATAAAACAAAGAATAATAACAGAAACACATTGGAATCAAATGTTACCATTTTAATTCTTAATTCTGATTATTACAAAGTGAATGAGAAAATTTTCCTCACTAAAATCAAATTAAAAAAAAAAAGTGATCAATTTGGTAGCTAGTTTCTTAATTGAAGTTTATGTAACTTAGATTTAAAGGAATGAATGTGATTGTTTCACGGGGTCTTTGTTGAGTTCAATTTGTGATTCATTTTACCAAATATACTTTCGATCGTTTCAATTTATAGTTATTTTTCTCGTAAGAGAATATTTGTTTCTATATAGTCAAATCAAATTACGTACTAGATTATTTGTAACTGTAACCAAAACAAAATTTCCCACGTTTTACTAATGGATATGGTTGACACGTACGATACATAATCCTTCCTCACGTATTTAATTATTATTTAATTATTAACATAAAATATAAAATTTTAACAATAAAAAAAATTCTAGTAACAGTAAAGTGAATTTTGGAATGCTAAAGCGCAACCTATTTCTATTTAATTTGGCATATGAACAACAATAATCATTAATTAGCATGTTGTGAACATTAATTACAAAATGTATCACTAACATTTAACGTCCATAGCCCTCTTTACCCAAAACATACATTAATGATTTCATTCACACACGCAATGTTTCTTTGTCTAACCATATTCTGCATAAACCATGTAAATCGTGTATACATGCATGGCGACACTGGTACATAAATAAAATTATAATATCATGTGATAAATTATCTTCAAGAAATATAAAAAGAAATAAACATTTGTTAGTATACATACATCAAAATAAGAGAAAAATATTTGTGACTATATATATATTAAACATGAAAATATAAACACAAGACACATTTTACACCGATACCAAGATTAAAAATATAAGAAAAATATTAATTTAATATTTGTTACTAATTCATAAAATGAAAAT